>CAUYLG010050749.1:0-81046 GCA_963573385.1 Cacajao melanocephalus | reverse complement strand
AGGGCTCCTCCGCCTGGGAATCTCCTAGTCTGTGGGCAATAAAAATCCGTCTGGAAATGCGGCGTCCACTCACCCTCTGCGCTTTCACTGGGAGCTGCAATCCTGAGCTGTTCCTAATCGGCCATCTTGGATCCAACCCCATAGCTTCTATTTGACTGAGGCACACCAATGCTTGTTGGCTTGATTCTTGTTTAGGGTGGACAGTAGAGAGGGTCTGCTATTATTTGAATGTTTGCCCTCTCCAAAATTCACACTAAAACTTAAATCCCCTATGCAGTAGTATTAAGAGGTGGAGTCTTTGGGATATAATTCAATCCTGGGGGTTCTGCCCTCATGGATGGAATTGGTGCCTTATAAAATCGTTGGAGGGAATCAAGTAGCCCCTTTTGCCCTTCCAACTTTCCACAAGTTAGAGTGCAGTGTTTGTCCTTTCCAAAAGACCCAGTAACAAAGTGCCATCGTGGAAGCAGAGAGCAAGCCCTTCCCAGACTCCAAACCTCCTGGCACCTTGATCTTGGATTTCCCAGCCTTCAGAACTGTGAAAAATAAATTTCTGTTTTTTCTAAAAATAAATTACCCAGTCTTGGGTACTTTTTATAGCAGTATGAATGAACTAAGACAAGGTCTTTGTTTACTGAAAAATTTTAAACCTGTGCTACTCTTTTTCCAGGTGAAGTACCTTACAACAAAACTTTGATTTGGATTTCAAATAAAAAATTTTAAATTGACTGATTCAATTTTAATTTTAATTATTTATTCATAATTTTTGTGTTGCAGCTAGCTAAAGCACCTTAAATTCAATTATTACTTATTTTTGATTGCATAGTTCTTCCTGTTGCCTGTTCAGAGTTCTTGTAAGAACTTCCATTTTATGTTCTTGTCCTCTCATCATTTTGAGTTGTGTCTTTAACATTGGGGAGAAAAACAACCTGCAAGATTTTCTTTCAGTATGAACCATTCTGTGGTCCTTCTGTTCTTTGTAAATGGTTTCAAAGTAGTTAAAGTTCAAGGTCACCATGAATGTGGGGTATTGAAAATTCGGGGACATTCTTTTGTGTGTTGACACCATCATCCCCTGAAATGCATCTATGGGTTTGAGATTATGGTTGAAAAAGAGCAGAAACAGATCAATTAAGAAAGACATAATTATTAACAGACTAATAATGCTATGTTTTCTCTTTACCAAAGATGAGAGTACTGTTAAGAAAAACTGAAATAAATTTTTAAAAAATTGATATAAATGAAAAACTAAAATAAAAAGTTGATTTATAATTAAGTTAGTTAATTTACAGTTAACTTAAAATCTGTAGCTCAAATCTTTTGTAGGATGTTCTCAATGTTTCAAATGGCATCAAATGACTGGTTTCCAGACTTTTGAAATAAAGTATTTGCTTTGGAATAAACTATCTGAATGGCATTGTAGTAACAGAAAACAGGATCATTGGGTAATTTTACCGATATCCTGCCCAGTTGCGGAAGAAAATTTCTTTATGTGGTACTAAATCTATCACAGTCATGGCAGATCAGTCTTATAATGTTGTGACTTTAGAAAATGAACAAGATAATTTTTATTCCTATTGTCCTGAATATCAAGTAATAAATGCTCTTGTAAGATAAAGCAATCTTGCTATACTTTAGCTGAATCTATAAAATTACATGCAATATGGAAAACTCTTAAGCTTACAAGACTGGTAGGCCGTAAGTTCTTTTTCTGATTCACAGGAATCAGGTTCTTTGTTTTCGTTGCTGCCAAAGCTTTTACTTGAAACAAACAGGACTGTGACTTCATATACATTGTATTTTTGAGGAAAGCGACTGTTTTGCTGTTTGCCAGTGTTTTTGCAAGCTTGGGTAAAACTGTGATTTCTAAACTGGATGGAGAAGTACTCCTTTTGGTTTGTCATGAATACGCTAGTTGCCCTTTAAAAGGACCAGAAGGGAATCTCTGCCCAGGTATGAATGAGATTGCAGGCAGAATTTTCCAGGAAACTAGGCAGGAGTCTAGACGAATACCCTGAGAACAATGGCTCTAGAGTACCAGTCAGTGGACCCAGGCTGATCTCTGATGACATTTTCACTGGATTGCAGTGAAATTAGATATTCAAGAAAATGATAAAAATTTCGTTAAGTGTACTATTTTTACTGAACCATCCTTTATTAATAGAGTCTATACTTCCTACTCTTTTAGTGTTATATGATATAATGATGTAATGGTAATAGTGGATCTGGTTTTATTCTCCCCATTTAATGTCCTTCCTTGGCAAAATTAAAAAAAAAATGGTAACTTTTTTTTTTCTTTTTTACTTTTTAACGTTTTTGGAGATGTTTTACTGGTTCATAAAATTCCAAAGCATAGAGAGTCTGGGATTAAGAGAATGTTAGCCTACAATATACACAGGTTCTTAGTTTATTCATCTTATTCATCTTTTTGCTTAGTGTGACATTATGATCATTGAAATTGATAACTCTGGTCTGATTTAATCTGAGATTAGAAACCAGATACAAGGGAAGTTATAAAGCTATTTAACATTACCCGAAGCTTCAGAATTTTTTTTTTTTTTTGGTAAAATTTGGCCAATATAGTTATGGCCTAAATATTGTTAACAGAGGGCCACTGTCAGATTCTGGAAGTGTCTCATAAACAAGTATTACATTTTATACTGGCACAGTTTGTTTGTTTGTACGTTGTTTATGCTTAACTGTGACAAGTGATAGAAACAAAGTGGATTCTGCACCTTTTGAAAATATGTTGCCCAGTTAACAAGAACATTTTTGGTAGTTTATATGCCAGAGCTAATCTGGGTTTCCATACCTTGTAAGCATACCTCTAAAGTCTAAGCTCCTCCTTATTTCAGTAGCTGTCCTGCATACAGTGCAAGCCTAGCTTAGTCACTGCTGCCTAAATTATGTGAATGGGCTCAAAAACAGTGACTTGCACTACTTACTAGAAAGACTGAAAAGGAAACATAGCTATGAAATTACTGACAATTTAGATGAAGGAGACTTTAGAGTTCCTCTAAGTCAACGTTACTTGTATTTAAAATTGCTAGACTAATTTCTCTGCCATAGACTCCAAGCATGGGCTAGAAGAGGAAAAAGAGGATGTGGGTGGGAGGGAGTAGCTTGAATAAAAACTTTGCCTCATTATTCTGGTCTAAGCTCTATCTGCCTAAAAAGACATTGCTATATTTCTAGTGGCTCATTTTATTATTAAGCATTAAATCTTCTGTATTTTATTCAAAATTATATAATATCAAAAACCTAAATATCTTTAGTTTTAAAATACTTTAAAGCTATAGCTATAGATTATTATAATAAATTACTGACAACAACTTATCAAAAACAAAACATTGCTGAGAATTCTTTTTTACTAAAAGATGATAGGCATGTAACTCATAATCATATGTGTGAAACCCTACTGATGCTTAGGCTGACCCCAAAGATTTTAGTCTAATTGCTCTGGTTTGGACCTGGGCCTGATAGTTTTTAAAGCTCCCCAGGTGATTCTAATGGCTCTGCAAATATATGTGTTCTGTCTTAAAGCAGGTGTTTTGGGGAAAAAAATAACTACACAGTGAAAAAGTTTCTTATATATTATTTGTCCTTATGAAATTTTGTTCTAAAGATTTAATTTTAGGTCTGTTTGTTTCTAGAGGATTACATTTTAGTGAAAGAAATATTAGAAAGATATAAAATATTATTTGAAGGGAATCTTAGTCTTCAGTTTTTACCACATCTTTATACTTTCGTCTCCATATATCATCCTTTTATTTACTTCCTTCTGTTTCTTCTAGAGCTGATTACCAACTCCTACCACTCTTAACCTTCGTCCAGGAACGAGCTTATGTGTTTCCCATTCTGAGTGGGCTTCAACATCCTTGCATATGTTCAGTTCTTAAAAACCTGTTGAAATGAGAGATCAGGAGACTTAGGAAGGATGCCAGAAGAGAGTGTGGTAGGTGGGGGAGGATCTTTCCCCAAGGGATTGGAGGTATTTCAGAATTAGACTATGTGTATCTAAAAGCATGCATATATATTTATGCCTCTGGTACACATGTGTACCATACATGTTCTGTTGTGTTCCAGGAGTGTCGGAAAGGACAGTGTGATACTGTGTCTTTTACTGCACTGCATGCAGCTCAAGATTAGGAATCTTGATGTATTGTTTTGTATCCTTATCTTTGCACAATGGCAGCAAAATGATACGCAGTAAATGTCAATAAAACAAATGCATGTTAAAAAGAGGAAAGGATGAAGGAAAGGATGAAGAAAGGTAGAAAGATGTACTTAAGTTGGTTTTCAACATGACAAAGAGGAACTAGTTTAGATGTTTTCAATTGTGCTAGTGAACTATCTTCTGCACAAGTAGGGGAATGGTTGGCAGGGTCAGGAAGGGAAGCAGTTCATACATAAAGCCTTGAGGTTGCATACATAAAGCCTTGAGGTTGCATACAAAAAGCCTATCTCTGTATGACCCATGACCTTGGATCCCTTGTGTCTCCAAAGGAGCCTCACTCATTGATATCGGAGGCAAGGAAAGCTGGATCATGAGTGGAGAATAGAAATCTAGATCTGAAATAGACTCATTGTTGTGGAAATAGGTTTTCAGTGTCTCTCATTCCCCACCAACTAGAAAATGGTACTTCCATATTTCTAGGTGTCTTCTTCCTAAGATTGTTTAGAAGGTAAGTTGGGAAATAGCAGTTTGTCCTAAGAAAAACCTTTGTCTCTAAAATGGTCCAGAGAGCTATTAGATTCAGGGATCCAGGTATTCCAGCTTCTAAGGGTTAACACATTTTCCAGGGCTGCATTGCAGGGTAGAATAGGAAAATAAAAAGAACCATGCTTCAATCCTTTTTTTTCCCTTTTGGTTATCTGTCTTCCCACCCCCACTTTTTTCCTCCTCATTCCCTTACTTTTCCTCATATGTTATAATATCTTAACTGGATAGATTCTATTTCTCAATAGTAGAGAAAGTGAGGCTGGTTGCACAGTTTTCAAAATTATAATTTTATGTATTTTTATATTTTATAATTTTATCTAAATATTTATAGTTTTATCATTTGACTTCTATTTTTCTTTTGAAAATAATTCAGTATATGGGTGTATACATATGTATTTTTAAAAATCCCAGAGTATTGTCAAATGTTCTATCTGAAAAAGACACTTTTTTTGTTTGTTTGTTTCTGATAAGGTTTGTTTCTGATAACATTTTGTAAAATGTTAAGCAATGTGTCTTCTCCACTATTAAATAACAAGAGCTCTGTACTGGTTATCTTATGACTGCACTTCCAGTCCACTGTCTGCCAGGGAGACTAATTCCAGTTGCTGCCCTCTGCTTTCTCATTAGTCTCTGTCAAGACTGACAATGATAGAGCAGAGGGTTCTGGGAAGAGAGTGGGATTGGGATGTTCATTCCTTGATTCCCTCTCTGGCTGTGGGCTGGCTGGGGGCCTCTAGCAAAGCCACAGTCCCTGTTGAGTAAGTGATCCTCTGCACACACTCTCTCAGGGCTGTGGTAACCATTCCTTCCTTTGACCCTTCAGACCTCATTTGTACCAGCTCTCTGCTTTGTCCTGGGACGTTCCATCCCTGGATAGTTTCCCTGCCCACATCTTTGTAAAGAGTTCATTCTCCAAGCTTCAGTGTGTCATCTGTGAGGACTATGACCCACCTGGTACATCCCCTCAGGGCATTCATTTCAGGCCCATGCTAAATGGTCAAGGTACAGTTGACTAAATACCCTACTTCATTTCTGGTATGTTTGGGGAGACATCTGTTTTTTTGCTTTTGGTCTTTCACTCTGTTTTTCTCCAGGGAGGATTATACTTTGTTTGTTCCTCTTCAACTTTACCCAACTGACAGTGCTGTAGAGTGCTGTGATTTAAATATCAACAGATTTCCAGGGACATATGCACTCTCAGAAATAAGTGCATTCTCAGACCTGAGTACCCTGGTGTGGGCTTCGTGGTATTTTAGGAGGCATGAATTGAGATCTGAGGGCACTAGGTTTATCTCGAAAGCAGGTGTAGGTAAACTGTCCTGGCTCTGCTGTGGTCTCTAAGATTATAAAGGTATCTGGAACTTGGGAAAAACATCTGATTTATCACATCATTGAAAGTAATTTCTTACTATTTATTAAGCATTGGCTTAAAATAATGATTTTGCCATTTTTTCCTGTCACATTGCAAATACTTGTCATTTGTTTTTCCTCTAGTGCTTTGCCTAAGTTTGCATATCACCCTTGAAAAAGTAAATTGTTCAGTTTTTTCTTTTTGTAGATAGTATTTAGATCACCTTTATCAGTCTTAAAATAAGAAACATAATAAAAATAATAACTCCAAATTGCAAGGCATCTCTTAGCATACTTTGTATCTTCATTTTAGTTGAAAAGTTAAAATTATCTGTAGAGAAAGCATGAGACTAGATGCTACCTTTTAATCTATTGTGAGAGATATGTAACATGTCAGCAGATGAAAAAAAGTGGGGACTGTTTTATAAACCTCCAATCATCAAATAAGTGACATGTTTGAGTCAATCAGTTTAAGAGGTTCCCAGTCCACTGATGAAACCATTTGAAGAAAATGTGCTGTTTGATGTTACAAAAGCCAAAAGTTGAATAAATGTGTCATCTGTTTTTCATTTTAATTCACTGTTTCAGAAGTATTTACTGTGTATTAAAAAATCTTTTTACCCTTTCAAATCTTTTGGACAACCTGGAAAAATGAGAACAGTTTAACATGTATCCATAAAAGCACATTCTCAGCTGAGTTGTCTTGTTCCTATATGGTGATATTAATCATATTACATATGAACTTTTAAATTGAGGTAAGGCTATCATTTTACTAAGTAGCTGCTGGTTTTTAAACGGAATCTGTGAAAAAAAATATATATATACATATATATATGTATATAAATATATATACATATATATATTTATATATGCTGAAAACTTTTAAACAAAAATTAAAGTTTTTTAAAAAAAATATACAGCATAAATCTGAAAGGTATTTCTAGGTTCAGACAAAAATTTCTGGAAGGATGTTGCCTTTAAAAGTAAAGACTTTTTGATAGGACAATCTCTGTTTTAAGAAATGAGATTGTTTCATATTGTTGTCCATGAGAAAACGTTGATAGACTAAGATATTCTTCTTATTTAATTCTCCCTCCAACCCCATCCTTCCCTTGCAATTAACGCCCAATCACTGTTACTTTTTTTCTCACTATTTAAAAACCTCTTGCCCACAAAGTTGCTTTTGTAAAAGATCTCTCTCTTTTCCCAGATGTTCTTCTTTCCTCTTTTCTCGGTCCTCTCAACCTGGCCATGCCTTCCTGCCTGGTTCCATCCAGCACTATCTCTCGATAATGCTAATTTCCTCTTCTCAGTTTAGCTACTAAATCTTACACTATGCCATAAAAGGCTACTTGTGGTGACTCTGGTTATTCATAATGCATAGCCAAAAATACTCAAAGTGCCACCACTCCTTAATTCACAGATTTCTAGCCAGAAGCAGGGAGGAAGGAAAATATCAGTGCTTTACTTTAAAGTCATTGTCTTCCACTGGTTTTCATTAAAAGGACAGGAGAATTATATGTAAAATGTAATAATCCTCAGGTTTTCCTGAGTGTTTTAACAAGCTGCATTCGTGCAGCAGGGTTGGAAAGTGATGAGGGAAAACGACAAGAGTGTTGAAAGTCCCTAAATGGGATCCTGTAATTTCTAGAAAAGAAATAGTTCTGCAAACAGGAGACATGATTACATAGGCTTAATTAACAGTTCAAAGTATTGGGGAGGACTTATCATGGTAGCATGCATGTTTCTCGTTCTTTAATGAGTAAATGACCCATTTGAGTGCATGAGCACATATCAGAAGCACATGGCGATGAAGAAGTGTGGTGGTGGTAGATCTGATCAAAGGTTTTCAAAACTGACTCCAAGTATTTGATGAAGAAGATTAACATGGAGACAATTTACCAAACAAATACAGCATAAAGAGCCAAGAGACCTTCTAAGGGACTTCAAGGCTCCAGCTTGCCCACATAAAGAATATCATTAAACAGAGAGAAAACAAAGACCAGAATAAATGTCTTGTGTGCGGAGTCCATAGAGTAACTGAACTGTCGATTGATAATTTTTTTGCTTTATTTTTTAATATACATACCAGAAGATGTTTTCAGTTTTTAAATGCAAAACAAAGCAATGCATTTGACCTGGGTTCTAACTGGGTAACTCTCTTAAGTGTTCTAAAAGATTTCTGGACCAGAATTGGTTAATTAGTGCTTTGTGTTGCACTGTGTTACATATGACCTAACCAGAGATAAAAAGGTTTAAAGGTCTCTTGTAACCCTGCAATGCCATTTGTAACACAAAAATAACCCCCTTTCATTACTGGCATGCCACTGTAGCACGCAGGTTATTTTTTCCCTTCACTGCAATAAGGGCAGCTTTCGCATCAGAAGAATTCTTGGCAAATTAATGCGCTACCTCTTGGGCTAATTAAATTAGAAAGGATCAAAAATACAGAGCGGCTTTTGTGGTGGACACAATGTCGTGCTTCATGCATCTTGCTCAGAGAGGAATTTCTGCCATTTAGCCCCCTTTTGCCTCTAGCAGTGTTCTGGACTCTCTAACACAGTCAAGTTCCTAATTTGCCTCAATGAGAGAGAATTATTAACTGATAATAAGAAAAGGAGCATTCACAGCTTCAGGCTGGGCTATGTGGAAAAGGGTGATCTACCCAGCACCTGAAGCGCATGCAGTTTTTATTAATTCCTGCCTAAAACAATGCATTCAGGAGTAAAATTGCTGTGCAGATGACAAAAACAATTACGCTTTTGATTCGTTCATTCTAAAAATGTGAACTACTTTAGCTCAAATGTAACCAGATTAAACAACTAAGGCAGTTGCTCACCTCTCTTTAAATCCAGTTTGGATTGCAGCAAATATGTTTTATGTTGAGAAGTTGCCACTGCCACTTAAACTGATTGTTCCTATTGAAATCGCTGAGTGCACAAGTGATTTTGACAATAATTAATATTGTTCTCTCTATACTGTAGTCCTTTGTTTGGAAGATGACACTGATGATGGTGTTGCTATCTTTACGGGCATTAATCCCAGAAAGAGAGTTGGAGGCTCCTGCAATCAATCCTTGCATGACTATTTGCTTCTGTAGACTTTCTGTGATTTGCTGCTGTTTATAGAGTTTTTAGTTTACAGGTCTGTCTCTTTGCCTTTTGGATAACATCATAGCCTTGATCAAAAGAAGATACCTTCATTTCTACGTGCTGCAACAGTACTAATGGCCTATTGCTTCCCAGATATTGCTAGTCCACAACTAGAGATTCCTCAGTTGTTGTTTGCTGAGTTTCTTCTGGTTTTTTTTTTTTTTTTTTTTTTTTTGGGGGGGATAAACATAGTTATACCAAATTAGTGAATTAGTTAATTATGCTGTTTTCCAAGTTCCATATGTTCACATTAATAGAGCTTGGACTAACTTACATCTGTAATAATGTGAAGTTGTGTGTATTTATTGATATATTAATATAAATGACAAATACGTGTTTCTAAAAAAAGATGAAAAAAAAGTGTTGTCGATTGTGCTATGACCAAACTTCTTATGTAGATCATCAGCTTGGTCATAATTTTTTTTTCGTGTTTCAGAATGAGAAAACCTCATAATGTGGTTGTTTTTATGTATGTTTTATTCATTTCTGAGTTTCCTTTTAGTGTAATAGGAATTAGTAGTTGTTTTGGATATTCTCTTAGGATCTTTGGCTTCTTATGAGATTTTCATAGTATATACAAATGTGTGACCTTGATCTGCTTGAAAACTTCCAAGTTGAATTGCAATCTTTGCACTATGATCAAAAATCCTTTCCCTGTGTTCAGGTTGGACTAGAACCCAATTCACGTGAAAAATTCAAGGACCATTATATACAAAGTACCAAACCAATGATTTATCTGAAAGCCCTCTAGAGTTTGTACTAATGTCATTTTCAAAAATGTTCTGTTTGAATTCTAAAACTTAATGGACATCCAATTTGTTCTCTTTGAATATTTCAGTCTTCTTTTTAAAAATCATTATTTGGGTGCTAAAAATTGTTCTGAGCTAGGATTGTCTATTTTGTGCTCATTTTTCATTTAACCAGACAGCAGTAACTTTAACCTGGAACTTCATTCATTCTATGTAATCCATACCTCCAATTCAAATATTCATCTTAAGCACCACCCACATAAATTCTTCTCAGATTATTTCATATAACACTCATAACATTTTCCCTTTCATCCTTCTAGAATTTGATTCATGGAATAGAAAGATTCATGATTGTTATGTACTAAAAAATCTTGGTCTGGTCTCTGCAATTTTATTCATGCATGATCTTTTAATTACTTAAGGATTGATAGCATATAGTTAGTTTTCTTTTATTGCCCATAGCATCTAGCTTGGCATACTGTAGATACTCATTAAAGTCTTTTTGTTTTGCCAATTGGTTTCTTTAATGAGTACCAGGGATCGGTTCTCTTGGCAATGTTAAATGTTTTTGTAAAAAAAAAAGATGTATAGAGGCACTTATATTATATATGGCCAGGGCCTAATTTCTAAAGTCTGGGTACAAGAAGAAAATTGTATTTAGACAAAATTACTTTAAGAATACTTCCTTAGAAAGCTGCCACATTGGGGACCGTGGATTCTATTTCCTTTAATAAGTCCAAAGCAGCATGGTTTTCTTCCAAAATTGAGATAAATTGGTGTTTTTTGCTTTAATGTAAATAAAGTAGTTAGTCTGTCTTCAGGGTCATGTGGTAGAAAAGAATGGTTATCTCTATACACTAGACTCATCCTCAGTGCTGGAAGCTGTTTAATATATGAGAGGTACATGAGAACTGGGATTGACTGAATGAAGAGTGGCTTCATGTCTCTTATTGCGGGCTCATTCTGTAGAAATATCTGGCAGAATTGCCTTGGTACATACATAAATCTTTTTCTGTTTATTTATCTTTTTGTCCAAGTTATGTATGGTTGTGATCATATAACTTAAATGTACATTATGACATGTCTCCATTGTGCAATTGCTTCTTGTTCCAGGAAAATTCTTTTTGCTACATTTTGAACAAGATGTATTCAGTGCATGAACTTCACTTGTAAATGCAGCCCTGGGGCTCTTCTTTTAACCTGGCACCTACTTTGCACTCTTTTGTCTTCATTATGTCTAGTTACATGTGTTGGTAAAGACATATCTGACATATAATCTTTCATATGGAAAGGATGTCACTCCTTTAAATCCCAATGTTGTCAAGGAATGCACACTTTAGGGAGATGGATATCTGCCAGATTGGTAAAAAAGCATTAATAAGCTTTCTTGCTACCGTCACTGAGTCCTGTAGGATTTTCTCATTGTTCTGCAGGACACACACACACACATAAACACTGACCCACACACATGAGCCAGTTATGTACTTAACCTCCTTGTTGCATGCTGAACTTTCAGCTTTGCTGTTATGATTTGTCTTAACTTTCATTAGAAAGCTGACACCTTAGAAGTTTGGAAAAGACTTGCAGTGGGAGGGGCTATTAATGCTTACTTGGCAGTTCTTTATCTTTAGAAAATGGACTTTCAGGTTAGATTTGCAGGATTTATGGCAGTCTTTACCTTGAAGATCATTTCCTATAACTTAGGATTGGCTTAAACATAAGATTATATTGATATTAATAAACAGGTTAAACTATTCAGTACTTTTTTTCTGAAAAAGGGAATTAAAAAAAATCATAACATAGTTTCAGATGGTTGAGATTTGTCTACAACCTCTCATCCTCACATAGTGGTTGCATGTGAAACATACACGCTTTTAACAATGGAATGCACATGCTGTCATAAACTTATCATATTAGGAAGAAGGAGCACAAAAAAGATGTCATTTCTTTTCTAGACGACGGTTGCAATACCTTAAAGTAGTTCTACAATCTCTTCTTGGTCCTCATTACTTTTAAGCTCTTATTTTCCTAAATGTGTATTGGACCCAGAGAAACAGAACATGCCTGACTACTTTCCTTCTGGTATGAAAATGCTGTGCTTAAAAATATCATCTGTATGTGCTTTATTTTTATTTCAACCATACGTGCTTTTATAAGTATTTGAAAAGAAAATATTTTAAAGATTTGAAATAGAAGGAAGGGGCTATATGTGAATTACAGCAGCCTCAGGGTAACAGTATTTCACACACTAATGATTCATATGGAGTTTATGTGTCTATTTATGCTGTCATTTATTTAGGGGAGGGGTGGCTACAGAAAGAAAGCAATGTATAGCATATTACCTAAATACCAGTGGTTTCTGAAAAAAAGAAAAAAGAACACCCTTAATATTATCCTCATTTAATTAGAAGCAATCATTACATAATTATTCACATTAATGCAGTTTCTTACAACAGTGTTACACTTATTGGCATTTCCTCTTTTTCTCCTCTTCATTCTAAAAGAAGGGAGGATTGTTCTTTATTATTTGAAAGGGAAAAGGAAAGTGATTTTATTTTCTGATGAAGCATGTGCAAAAATGTCCACATTGGATGTGGCTCCTGGGGCCACATGGTGTCTGATTTTTCTACATGATCCTGGATCTTCTGTAGTTATTTCAGACTCAAATAATAATGGTATCTTTAAAGGAACCAGGAAACTTGAACCCATATCTTTGTCATGAATGCAGGATTTATATAATCAGAGTCTAGTTTCTGACCTTGAGAAAAAAAGGCTGCAGCATCTAAGAGAGCTTTAAGTGATGACCTAAAACTTAAAGTGCATGGGGAAGCATTGTAGCCTATTACTGATGAGCAAAAATGGTATAAATGGGTGAAATATTATTGTCAGCATACCAGGGAGGTATTTTGCCCAGATTACTTATTCACATGGTTTACCCAAAAATTTAGCTTTCTCAGAGAAGTTATAGGAAATAAAAAAGTTGTCTTCATTTTCATGTGTCTTAATAGAGTCCAGATAATTATTATTGCTTAGTGTTAAGCAAGTACATAGATTTATTTTTGCCATCAGCACAAGCCTGAAAGAAAGGGCAGATGAGTCTGAACAAATTTTCTGAGGTGACTTGTGTGTGTGTGTATGCATGTGAGATATCTAAAGGAGTAAAGAGTAAAAGTTGGGGAAATTAATTGAAAAATTATTAGTTCTTAAAATGCAGAGGCAAGAATAAATTAAAGCAGATGCACATTGGAAAGTTTCCTTTCTACTTTTACCCACACATTCCTTTTTTTTTTTTTTTTTTTTAAAGCCTTTTGCAGCTGAATAGAAAAGGAGAAAACTATTTCCAGGTGTCTTTACTCAGTCTCTAAGTTTCAGAAATATTGATATATGACTTTACTACTGACGGGACAGAGAAAGAGAAGCTCATCTCTTTAGATTCTCTGTTACAAATATAGTTACAAAACGGTGTAAAATAGTCCTTTTGAGTTCCAGATTTGTGACTACAAAAATTAGGCATTTCTTTCTTTCTCTCTTTGCTTGAAAATCAAGTCCACCCTGTCTCAACCACATAAATAGAACAATTTTCCTCTGTGAACTGCTTGATGAGGCTGTGGCCAGATTCATATAAATGTCATAAAAACAGAGTACAGAATGGATTATTTTATGATTAAGATCTGTATGGATCTTTGTATGAATGCAACGTGCTTTGGCAGGGTTCTGCTGCACGCACACTAGTTTTAGTGTGTGTGGTGGAAAAAATGGCCTGCCACATTGTCACTTTAATATCTTTCTGAAAAGCAACAAAAATCACTGGGCTCCACCAAAGGTTACAGCATCGTACAAAGGTTTGGTCTGCTAACCAGTACAGTGTGTGTTCTATTTCTCATTGGAATAATAACAAGAGTAAGACTGAATAAAATGCCACAATATTTCTCAGCACTTTGTCATTAAATGACATGTTCATATCTAATTGTAATTTTAAGGTGAAACTTTCCTGTTCTTTAATTTATATAATAAGATTCAGTTTTCTTTCCATATATTTTATTGTGTCTATAAGCTGAAATCTTTCTCTCTCTATATCTTTCTCTTTCTTCAGTTCAGATCTTTTGGGGGAAAGAGATGCTTCATTCAGATTTATTTTTTGAGACACTAGACAAGCTGCTATCAGCACATGGTTGCCAAGATGGTCCTTTAATAAAGAATTGTGGTTTAAGAATTTCAACCAAAGGATTAATGTATTAAACTGAATAATAGCATCCAAGCAGTAGCAAAGATGATGATCAGAGGTGGTGAAAGAAAGATTATTGATCATCTGGCTCTATCAGTCACAAACAGGGAAGAAGAAAACAAAAGGGAGGAAAAGGAGATTAAAGAAATGAAAAATAGTTTAGTAATGCCAGCTGATTCTGTTGCTAATTATAAATCTTTGGCAAGAAACGTTGGCTATATAGTAACACTCCAGTTATCTGGCGGTCAGATTTCCAGCAATCTTTACCACTCAGAACACAGATGAGATCCTAGGATTGTATCTCTCATAGCCTTGGGCACATAGGAACAACATTCTTTTCTGGATGCATTCAGCTATTCCCTGGAAGGTTTATTAAATTGATTATGCATATACATTTAACATTTCTGATTTAATATACCTGTTTGTCTGGCTTTTTAAAGCCCCTTTAAGTTCTTCTCCAGGTTATGGAGGTAAGTGGAAATAGAGAGGGGGTAAAATGCATTGGGAATTGGGGAAGGATGTGCAGGTTAGCAGGCTGTAAAATAAATAGACATGAATAACTGTTATTTTGCAGACAATGACTACTCAAGAGAGAGACTGTCTTGGTACTTAGAAGAAGGAAAGATATATCCTAAGGAGTATAAATCGTTCTACTATAAGGACTTTGCAAGTTTTTAGAGCCACCAAGTTTCACCAGTCTATAAGGTCAGCACCCCCCAGCCTCATTCCCATTGACACAGAGCTTCTGTGTCCCCATCCCTATAACTTCTCTGAGTACTGCTTTGTGACCCACCCTTATCACTTACTATTTTTTTTTAAAATTGATTTAAGTTGCTGTTTAACTAAAAATCTTATTTCTGCCATGATTTAGCAGCTTTCAACTATCAGAAGCTCACTAGTGAGAAAATGCAGGGCTGTAGGGTGCCTCTCAGAGAGCCCATTAGGTATCTCAGCTTCACCCCCCTTGGACTGGGACGCAAGAGCCACTGGGCCAATAGCGGATTCTTCTTTGTTGTGGATGGTATTCCTGGGCCCTTCTGGCCCTCCAACTCTCAGGGCACATCCCCAGACATTGCTATCTCCTGGTAGAGAGCACTTTCCTAGGTAATTTTATGTCAGGTATTCTCACAGGGATGTGGACATACACAAGGCGGGTGGCGGGGGCAAAAACCAGGTGGTGCTTGCAAATCCATAAGGCAGATACGAAGGCAGATTGTAACCCAAACTCCCCATAATTGAGGGTATAGGGCACCCAAGTTGAATAGCATTTTAAGCCTATGTATGGCCTCCAAAACTGAAGTTTTCAAAGTATAATTATTACTGTTTGACTATCCCGAATCCAAAAAATCTGAAATGCTCTAAAGTTTGAAACTTTTAGAGTACTGATTTGATGCTCAAAGGAAATGCTCATTGAGGCGTTTGTGATTTTTGGATTTTGGATTGTTCAACTGGTAAATATAATGCAAATATTCCAAAATTAAAAAAAAAAATTCCAAAACCCAAAGCTTTTGGTCCCAGGCATTTAGGATGAGGGATACTCAACCTGTATAAGGATCTTAACAGCTAAAGTATCATTCCCTTAATAATATTAAACCTTTTCTAGACCCAGAAGGAAGTGATGGCTTTAGAAAAAGTGAGGGCAGTTCCCAAGATAGCCTGCAGCAGGTGGCTCCCTTTCCGTGGGAGAAGAGCCCCATGTGTGGGTGTCTGCAGCCTGCAGGGCATCGCTCCTCTGCAATGCTGGTCACCCTCCATTGGGAGCAACAGTGGCATCCCTGCTGTCACTCAGGAGAACAGCCCCTCTGGCTGAGGGCACGTTGTCCTGCCCCCTCTGCACCGTGCTTGTGGGCAAACAGAGAAGGACTCCTATGAGCAGAGCGAGGTCATGTAACCCTTCCCAGTGTCAGCTTCTGGGGACATTCACCACTGGAAGCACTTGGAAAAGTTGTTGCAAAGCCCCTTGCCCTGATAGGCAAAGCCCTAGTGACTGTTGGTCTGTTTTACAATCCTCAGTTCACTTGTCCTTTTAAATGGTCCCTTCCTATGTTAGCAGTATCCCCAGGTTCTATCTGTTGGGGATGTTTCTCAGTCTCAGCGTCTGAAGGGGAGCTTTCAGCCATGAAAACACTGTCCTTGACCCAGACCACTCAGCAGCCGACAGTAAGTCCAGCTGGGGCTGCCGGAATGAGGCAGGTCTTTTGGAAAGTGTCTCCATCCTTTCTGCCCTGCGCACATGAGCTGCGAGTCTCCAGAAGGTTCACTTTAGCCAGAGCAGCCTCATACATGGAGGACGCAGCCATATTAAACAGTCAGCCTGCAGACACATCAAGTAAACAAATTATATTTTAAAAGGAATTTTTGGCCAGGCACAGTGGCTCATGCCTGTAAGTCCCAGCATGTTGGAAGGCCAAGGCGAGAGGATCAGTTGAGCCCAGGAGATTGAGGCTGCAGAGGGCTGTGTTCTCATCACTGCACTCCAGCTGGGAGACAGAACAAGACCCTGCCTCAGAAATAGAAGATAAAAGGAATTCTGAAAAATACAAATGTAAACATACAAAACTAGTTATCTTGATGCCCCCTGAACTTGAAAGTGGGATTGCAGATAAACCCATCCCCGGGAATGTGGGGGCATCCGTTATCTTGGGCTCTTGCACCCAGGCCCCAAGTAACCGTAGACATCAGGCAGACTAAGGTCAGAGAATCTGGGAGAGGTTGGAACTTACGCAGAGAACACCAGTAAAGAGAAGAGGGTGTCTGCCAGATCCTCCAGATTTCAAGGATTTGAGGAATTCTGTTAGCCCAAGGATTAGGTTGAAACAGAAAGAGCAACAAGTCCTTTTTGGGTTGTTTACAGCTTTGCATTTGTTCCTGGTCAGATGAGAAATGCCGTGGCAGTAACTCTGGACGTGGTGTGGCTGCCTTGCTTTTGGATGCTGGCAGGTGGACATGCAGAAAGGTGTGGAGAGAGAAACAGCCGGTGCCTTTTGACCCTTGCTGATTAGAGGGGTCCTTTCACAGGCTGGTTTTCTGTCTCTGCCTCCATTTTACATGTGCAAAGCAACAAAAGATGTCTTTTCCCCAACTAAAACGTATAAATAGAAGTCCACTTATGGGCTTATCCACACGTCAGGGCTATCTCACTGATCACTCCATTGACATTTTCTTAGCCTGGGAAAGCCCTGAGCTTGCTGACAGTTCCTTCTCTTCCTCGGGTAGGCTGTGCTGAAGAATGATGGGCAGGGAGTGGCCCAAGGGCCGCAGCTCGGTGTGAGGCCAAGACGGTGGGGTGTGTGGGCCCTGTGTGCCGGCTCTGCCACGGCCCCTCCACTGCCAAGCGGGCAGCACAGCTTTCTGCCCAGGAATCACACTTCAGCTGCAAGGGTTAAGGGAAGGAGTTGTCTTTTTTGAGTTGTCTTGATACTGAAGTATTTTTTCCTCAGGAGTAGAGTAATGCTAGCCTTAGTTTCAGAAATTTGAAAAATACAAATGTACTCCAAGGAATTTTTACCTTTTCCATTTTTTCAAAAATTACATTTGGAATATTATCTTGAAAAGTAGCTTTCCCATTTAACTTAGGGCCATTGTAATCATAGCAGTTTATAGATAGTGATGTGATTGTTTATAATCACACGAGGCCATTTGAAAATATATGTCTTTAAATCACGGGGAAAATTAAAACTGGAGGAAAGATCTTTGAACATATGTGGTGCGGTCAACAGCCGACTGGAACACTGGTGCTCGGGGCATTCAGCTGCATCTGGAGGCTACACAGCTCTAGATCTCTGAGAGAGGGGTCACCTGCCACATTGTGTTGGGCGACCTCCTGTGAGTGAGGAGAAGGGAATTGATGTTCGTTTGTCTTGGGACCCACCTCCGGGAATGCTAGGTGCCCTCTGGGGTCACCAGCATCAGAAAAGAGCACTCTTTTCAGTATACACAGTTGGTTTGGCAGCCCACCAGTTTCTCCGGGTTTCCAGGCCCCCCTTTGCCAGGGCACTAAGCCCTCACCTGTCCACCTGGGTCTGACCACGAGGCACACGCCCCCTCCTTGTGTTTACACTGCCGTGTGCAACTTTCCCATGGTCTTTCCAGGGCGGGCGCAGGGAGACAGGAAAGCGTTGTCCGCAAGGATTGGAGCCTGCGTGGGCTTGGCCACCCCCTTAGGGCTGCGGGCTGCCCCGGGCTTCCTCTTTGGCTCTCCTTGGGGTTCTTTGGAGACAAAATGTCCTTTGCTTTGAAACAGACATATTCTCCCCACTTAGGTAGCTGTCGGCTCCCATTTGTATTTCTCCTTATTTTGCCTGATAAAAATTGTTAGTTCTGTAAATCAGCCATCAGCAGGTTATTAGATTGTTGGTTTTGGTTTTGGGTTTTTGTTTTTTTCCTGTAACTACAGAAAGACATTTTTCTCTGAATAAACATCTCAATGGAAGTCATTGGTTTGTTTTCCTTCTGGAAAACCCATTTTCAATGAATGACCTCGAGCCCAACCTCCTCCTGGAAAGCAAACATAACAGTTTTCGTCGCATGTTCTTGGTTTCTCTCTTTTTCTGTGATGGGGACACACGAGGGCCATGGATTGGCTCACGTGTTGCTAGCAGCGTTCCCTCCAAGACAGGGACAAACGAGAACTGCTCCACACTTGCAGGTGATGCCAAGTCTGAGCTTTCTGGCAGCCACAGGGAGAAAATTCCTTTTCTTCACAAAGTCTGGCTTTAAATGTGTTTTTACCAAGGAATCCTTTCCTTGTAACGTCAAAACCAAGGCCGAGCACAAATCAGCTCAGAAATTGCATCTGCATACCACTCAGGGCCATCAGAGATGCATGCTCATGGCGACAGTTGTTCGTTGTAGACCGGAAGTCTTTTCTGCATTCTGAGATCACTTTGACTCAGAAATGCTTTTGCCTTTAACTTCATTCCTTCCTTCCAAGATGAAACTTTTCTCAAGATTCCAGTCTGGCAGCGGGAGAGGAGGGTAGGGGCTTACTAGGATGATAGAACTGCCCTGTTGTCAATTCCACAGCATGTGAATCTGTACCGTTTTGGCGTGAGTTCACACATTGACCCTGGCATAGATTTGCTCATCTTGTTTATTCCATGGTTTAACAAAGTTAGTTTCCCGTGGCCACTACCCTCCCATGACAGTTTCTGAGGAGGCGCCTGGGAAGGGATGTGACTGCCATGAAAGAGGGCAGTAGAGCCTGTCCAGGCACACGCTGTTCTAGAGTACGCTGAGTTCGTCCCACTCCACCTGGAACCACTGTGTTCAAACAGTGAGGGAAGCGACCTTTCTTTTTCCAGGGGACAATGCTGCTATGTAAGATGCTGTGAAGGGGGCGTGTGCGTGCGTGTGTACGTGTGCACAGTGGGTGCTGGAGGATGGAGTGTGTTTTCTGCTCTGCCTTCACATGTAATTCAGTTGACGAGAACTGTTCCATGATGTGGCATGTGCAGGCTTCAGCGTGAAAGATGAGTATGTCTGTGTATACGGTCTCCTCTGCATCACAGTCCCTCCCACAGTACATACCACCATCACTTCAGGCACCCAAGTTTCATGTCATCAAAAAGCTTCCATCTCCTTCCATCTCTGCACCCTCTTTAGTCATCCCCCTCCTTCCCCACCACTTTCAAATCCTTTCTCCTTTGTCTGAATATTTTCTCACCTGTTACAGTCTTTTCTTTACAAGAGTTGAAATTTCGTAAGGGAAAAATCATTTGCTAAGATTCTTATGGACTTGTTCTTTAACATCTGGCTGATGCCAAATTCAAAAGAAGTATGTAAGAATAAGTATTGACCTGAATTCCTCATGGTGTGTCTTATGCATTTGGTAGTGCGTTAAAGAGAGATTTAAATTTGGTTTCCTTCCTGACCTCATCTTTATTCATAATGTTTAAAGAAGAACAGAAAGTCGAACAAATCTTGCATGTGGTTGTAAAGCTACCATGATTTTCCCACCTGTTCTGTCTCACACGTGATGCTTTGCCCCTGCAGAGAGGTGCTTGGAAGACCACGAGCTGGTGGTGCAGGTGGAGAGTACCATGGCCAGTGAGAGTAAATTTCTATTCAGGAAGAATTATGCAAAATACGAGTTCTTTAAAAATCCAATGGTGAGTCTTACGTCTTCATGTCTGGGGTTTGGGACTCTTGAAATCTTGAAGTTTATACTTGGGTTTTATAGTATCAAGAGAGTGAGAGGTATGGAGTAGTAGTGTATGGGTTTGAGAATCGGAGTTGCAGTTTAATGAAGTTCAATCCTTGATTGAAACCCAGTTCTGGTGCTCCACTAAATGTGCCTGGGATTGGCTGAAGGTAGAGGTCTCCTTCTTCACAGACACTGCAAAGGAGGTTAGTCTCTAAGACAAGAGCTGGGGAGGCTGGGCATTTTCCGTTATTTTGAAAGTTCTCAGTTAAACTGATTAAGCACTCAACAGAAGAAAAACTCATTATTTGCAAATAGCAAATATATTTTCTCATCATCGTGGAAGACTGACTAGAGAAATCAGTGCAGTTGGTTGGTGTCTTGAGCCAGTCACCTTGATCTCTCTTTCCTTTTCTCTCTTCGGGAGAGGCACTTGTCCTGTGAGAGGCCAGGATAGGGAAGGTGCCTCCTAGTTCCCGGGCACTCGCTGTTGTCCTGAGGCATGGGGCAGAGCTGCGGCAGGTGGGGAATAGACCCACGGCCATTTCTGACTGTGATAATTTAGCTGCATTTTTATTCAAAAGTAAGAAACTTGAAGACTGTTTTTGCGGGATGCAGCAGAAAAGGGTTTTCTTGTGACTGGGCTCACCTTTTAGTTTCAGGAATTCTTTATCTCGCACTGTGCGCTTGTGCCACTGGACTGGGAGTCTGGCATCGCTCTTTGCCATGGAGCATGCTGTGAGATGTGAATCCCTTAGTAAACATAGTCGGTATTCCAGAATTGGACCCAGCATTTCAGGAAACGAAATACAACCTTTTAAAGAAGGTGTTTCCTCTGTTTGATGGGAGAATAAAAAGGGCTGTCATTTTAAATACAGGTGTTCATAATTATACTGGTAGGAATAGTTTTAAAACTGACCTATCTATATGACATACCTTCCCTCACTTTGAAGCTAACCTTTCACGTATTTTTTTTTCTCCATTTTCTTAGAATTTCTTCCCAGAACAGATGGTTACTTGGTGCCAGCAGTCAAATGGCAGTCAAAGTCAGCTTCTGCAGGTACTAGGCCAAAACAGACCTTTGCTGAAATAGACTTTCTACATAGAAATCCTCTTGGAACTGAACGGCAACATTGTAAAAACCTGAAGAGGCTGCATCTTTCATCATTTATGCCTTGGCTCTTAAGAGGATTTAGAGTAACCAGAAATTAAAAGTTTACCTGGAAAATCTATGTGTAGCTGATTCCTTCTAAGCCAGACAGGCACTTACACACAAGATGTCCTTGCTCTGACTTAGAAGAGTCCAGTGATGCCACTGCTGAGTGTGGGCTGGGGTGCATGGAGAAGCCCCAGTCTCAGGGTTCCCAGCTCTTTCTGAGCAGGAGTCCCAGGTCAGGCCACTGCACAGCTGCTTGGAAATCTCTGCAAAAGCAGAGTCTATAGTAAAAGATGATCGGGTTGCCACAAGAGACTTTTAGAAGTAACTTGCCATACATTACAGATAAAGAAACGTGCTGTAATTGTCCTTCTGCATCTAAAGTCTGTTCTAAGAAAACCTGGTCTCTCCCCACCTTTCCTTCGTGGAGAGAGCCTCCTGGGCCTCTGTTCAGCTCTCACATATGCTCCTCCAGGGAAGCTGGGAGCAGGGATAGGAATGTTACAGCTACACCCTAAAAATATGCCTGTGTACATGTTGAAAGTGAGAGAATAAACCATTTCCTAAGGCCACCAACAATATCCAGATGACATTACATAATAAGAGAAACTACTAAAATTTAGTTCCTACAGAATTCTGCTCATAAGCCCTTCTTTTTCTGCGTTGTTATCACCAGATTTGTTTCAGCATCTAAAAGATAAGAGCTTCAGAGCTCTGTTCTGGTGGTGTCTTCAGAAGCCCTTCCCACTGTAGCATGTGTCTGTTCTAGCGAGAGGTGTCAACACTAAGTTATCATCACCCTTGCACAGCGAACAGTGAAGCGGCAGATTCTGTTTTAATTGCCTTGACTTTGAGAGGATTCATGTGCTTTGTGAAAGTGTGCAGTGATCTCTTGAGAACTGGGAAGGACTGACGTGGGTGTACCAGGGCTCTGTCTGATGTGCCTTTCTCATCTGCAGGGAAAAGAACCTTGTCCCCTCCCAATCTAGTAACGGGACCTGCCAACATCACCTTCCTGACTCTGTTTTGTGACCTGGCCCTCAGCCTATCTTCCCATTGATGAAAAGCGTGATTTCTTGTTAGTCTTTTTTGGGTAAAGCCTTTATTTTTAAGGCTATCTGTGGGAAGAATTAGCTGAGGCAGGGGGACATCACCAGGGTCTCCTGCACCTGGGTGCATCACTTGCAGACAGATGACACCTTTTACATCACCCTTTGATAGAGGGGTGCCTGCATAAAAGTGGTCACTACATACTTGCTCTCGATCCCCAGTACCCCAATCACTTGCTCTTGCCCTCAGTCTGATATCAGACTGGATCCTTCGGTGCACTATCTTATAGGGGAAATTCATGACTTGTGTTATCACCAGTGTTATAAAGGTCCATTTGCTTCCATGTGTTTAAATACGAATTATGTTCTATGCAACACTAATTGAGATGGGATTTTTAAGACTTTGGAAAGGAGAAAACTCTCAGTTTGACCAAAAAGGAGTCTTTTAATCATTCAGAAAATGTCAGCTATGCTAATAACATGTCTGCTTTAATTATTTTAGGTTAGCATTATGTGATTTTAAAAATTTGTTCTTCGACAGAATTTTCTGAACTCCAGTAGCTGCCCTGAAATTCAAGGATTTTTGCATGTGAAAGAGCTGGGAAAGAAATCATGGAAAAAGCTCTACGTATGTTTGCGGAGATCTGGCCTTTATTGCTCCACAAAGGGAACTTCAAAGGTAAGCTTTAAAACCCACCATCACCAGCCCTGATTCTACCCCAGTCACTCCCCACCGGGAGTCCTCAGAGTGAACCTGGGCTTCATTTTTAAATGCACCTTAGACTCCTCCAAGCTCAGAACAATTTCGTAATAAGCTAATTGTGCAACAGCTAAACTTGGAGTCACTGGTCTCCTGGTCTCCCTCAGCAACTGGGTAATAAATAATGCAGGCCTAAGAACCCCACCTGCCCAGCCCCGCCCGCACTTTGGGTTGGGAGCAGACCCCCCTGGCTGCCCCATCTCTTCAGAGACTGGCCTAGTTCTCATAAGTTGGGCTTTAAGCTAGCTATAAAGATGTTTCATAGACTATTGCCACCCTAATGCCAATGTAACTTTACATATCATAAATATTTTGTGAAATAAACTGCAGGTTGCATGTAGCCCAGTGAGAAGAAGGTGAGAGATGGAAATCAGCTGCAGGCCCTTAAAAGAGCTGGTAGCATTGAGGGCTTAGGCCGGCATCTCTTTCCGTCCCATGTACACTCTTGCCTGCCCGCTTCTCGTGCTGTCCACGTACACCCTGTGGTAGGAGCCACATCCACCCAACCTGGCTGAGCACTCACTGTCTGAGGGCTGTGGTCTCTTTGGCTCTGGCCAGCAGAGGGGAAAGGGAGCTGGCGGGACCTCAAGCACAGGTGTTGAGCATCAAGCCGGTTCTGGGAAGTCAGCAGCTGACGACTCATGAGCCAGAGAGAGTCATCTGCAGAGAAGGGCTTTGGTCTGACACAGGGCATAGTAGCATCCTGACCTTCCAGCTCTGCTGTGTGACCCGCTCACCATCCTCATGTGTGCTGAAGTCAGGAGGGCATTTCCTAGAGCAGGAAACAGAGCTGGGCTGAAGAGTTGAAGAGGAGAAGGGTGGGACAAGCTACCAGTGGGAAAACCCAAGGTACATTTAGACTCTGGACTCACAACAAGCCAAAGGCAGACAGACCCTGTGCTCTTAACTCTGACCTTGAGGTTATAGATTTCTCTTGTTTTCTATCCTGAATCTCTGGTCAGGGGGCTTTGGTTCGGCAGAAGTGTCAAATAGATTCCAGTAGTCTTGTGTGTCTGAGAATTGGGAAAGCGGGTGTTTTGGGTGAGGCTGGGTGAATTTGGTTTCAGTTTAGCACTGATTACAGCACATGTAATAATCATATGTAATATGTAAAGTGTCATCGGGGAAAGTGCCTGTGAGTGTGCAGAGACTGCCCTCTGTCTACCAGATGTGAACATGTTTGCTCTTTACTGTGCTTGAGACTTAAACTTGGCCAATGTTACAGGAGCCCAGACACCTGCAGCTGCTGGCAGACCTGGAGGACAGCAACATCTTCTCCTTGATTGCCGGCAGGAAGCAGTACAGTGCCCCCACAGATCACGGGCTCTGCATCAAGGTACCCACGAGCTGTCCACTGACTGCACACATGCTCAGCAGCCCACCAGAAACTGACTTCCTCTCTTGCCCAGCACTTGACTGTTGCTTCTGTTGTCTTCAGTAGAAACATAGTATCATACTGGATTTATTCATTCCCGTAAAAACATTTATTGTACACTTGCTGCTGTCAGTCCTTGAGTAGCTCAGAAGCTCAAGGAAAAGCAGACAGGGATGGATAACGTGGCCAGTGCGCTCAGTATTTTAGGGAGGGTGACTTTTGGCTTCAAAGGGTAGGCTGTGGCTGTAGCCCAGTACCAGTAGCTGGAAGGGTAGGCAGGCTAAAGCAGGGGACCGTTGGCCTGTCACGTGGGTTGCGTGCATGGTACTAAGTGAGCTGATGCCTTCAGCCTGGGCCTCTGACCATGGGGACAGTCAGATAGGAATGGTCACAACAGTGCCCATCCTCTGCAGGCATGTGTGTGCTGGTTTGCACACACATGCGTTCACACACACCTACATGCACACACCCACACACACGTACGTACATGCATAAACACGCACCTCTGTGCACGCACACATACATTATACACACATGTACACAGATACCCATGTGCACACACCTATGGGCAGAGTAGTCCACTCCCCTCCCCCTGGGGAGGTTGTGGTGGTATTTAATAATCATAATAGTCGATGATATTTACTGAATACTTACTCTGCGTGAGATATTCCACTAACAGTGTTACATCTATTATCTAATCTTCATAGCCCCTTGTAGGATAGAAAGTTGGCCACATTGCCCACATCCGGCAGCCAGTGAATAGTTGCACTTGGAGTTTGCCCCGTAGGCTGATTTATGAGCCATAGCCCAAGCTGCATCCTGAGAAGAACACAGAACATGGGGAACCCCTCCTTGGGAGAAAATTTCTTTCCAAAACATCACCTCATACCTTGCTCAGGGAATACTCTTTCAGTTGTAAGTGATGAGCGTCTAATTCACTCCAGCTAGAGGCCCAAGGTGGCCTCAGGCAGGGCTGGACATGGGAGCAGCAGCTGCGCCCTCCCCTCCCACCAGCCCATGCCAGCCATGCCTGCGTGTCTCTGCAAATGCAGTCTCTGCTTCTCTCGCAGCACCAGCCCAGTGCAGAGTAGTCACATCTGTTCCCCAACCCCTCTAGATTTCTGGGAGGGAGAGCTGGGGCTGTATCCGACATTGTTTCTTGAGTCTGAGGTCGGGGGTTCTCGTGGAGATGCAAGTCAGTTTACCCTGCAGCAATTCTCCCTCACCAAAGGCCCTGCTTCTGGAGGGGCATCTCTCCCCATGGTGTCTTCACCTACCTCAGGGTGCCTATTCCCCCTTCTGTCTCCTCCAGACCCAACATCAGTCTCTCTCTCTGGACCTTCTACTTGGGGGCTGATCTTGGGGCTGCTCGGGTATCAGAACCCCTGAGCTCCTCAGGGGCTGCCCCTCTTTGCTAAGCCCTGCGGGAGCCCCTCTTCTCAGTGGCCTGGGGGCAACTTTAAGATTTCTCCTTCAGGAACTCAGAAGGCACGTTCTCCTCCCATAGAATCCAGTCCCTCAACAGAGTTGGACACCTCTTCCTCTTTGTCCTCTTGTGCTTGCCATGTTACGTCGTCTTCTGATAGTTTTTCTGTCTCCTCTAAAGTTCCCAGTCAAAGGGTGGCTTATTATTCAGCTAAGTGGTCCTCAACCTGGGGCCAGTCCACAATAGGCGCTTAATAAAGGCTTGTCAGGAAGGTGGATGAATGAACGCTTGACACACAGGTGTATGTGCATCTGCTGTGCTCCTTGCCAGGGGGATCTCCAGCTGATTGTCTCTGGTTTGTGTCAGATGCAGCCCTGCCTTGACATAAGCTGTGTTTCTGACTCCCTGTATAACACTGAGAGGACTTCCTTTTATCTCCTGTAGCCAAACAAAGTCAGGAACGAAACTAAAGAGCTGAGATTGCTCTGTGCAGAGGATGAGCAAACCAGGACATGCTGGATGACGGCGTTCAGACTCCTCAAGGTATGCGACATCTTGCAGTTTGTGTTGAGTGTACATCTCTTCAAGGAAAATTGGCCTCTGGACCTGATGTCTATTCTGGCAGGAACATGCTCGTAACTTTTCTACTATTCTGTCACAATATTTTATTTATCAAATGTAGTCAGGCATCTTTCTAAACAAGATCTCAGGAGCTTTTAACAGAGGACCTAATATTAAACAGGTTAGAGTTAGGTTTTCCAGACTCAGTACTACTGACATTTTGGGTGGAATAATTCTTTGTCGGGGAGTCTGGGGGACATCCAAGCATCGCAGGCCACTTAGCCGTGTGGCATCCCTGGTCTCTGCCTGCTAGATGCCAGTCGAGATAACCAAAAATGTCTCTAAATGTTGCTACATGTGCCCTGATTCCAGGGGGTGGGGAATTGCCCGTGATTGAGACCACTGGATTAGAAGAATAGGATTAGCAAAATCAGGACCACAGAGAAAGGAAATAGTACAGGAGGTGTTCATTATTTTCACGACTGAACCAACTCTCAGGTTCCCAAGAAGCCAGGGTCATGAAGTAACCATGATGAATTACACAGCTCACTGTAGCTCCTCAGCAGAAACAGTGTCTCCTGACTGTAAGTTCTAAAGGAAATGTATCATGTGGAACCGCATATAGGGTAATGCCCTTGACAGCAATTTCATGCTGATTGCAGAGTGATTTCATATGGCTGTTTACTGTAATCACTTTGGATTTCCCACAGTGTTTCTGTGCACACATACCATATCCCACATGTCTGGAATTACGTCCACAGAGTCCTTGTGAGTTGCAAGTTGGCTGGCCCAGATGAGCTTGGCTAAAGTCCAGGGGTCTCCAGAGGAGATGTTCGTTTCGTCAGTTGGAGGTGATGGATCCGATGGTCTAGGGATTTCTTTACAGAAACTCTCAGTCTTCATTGAACTGTAGTGGCCTTTTAGCTGGTCCAGAGACTCAAGGTGAAGTCAGTTAAGGAGATGGAGGAGCTGAAGGCAGCATAGCTCAAAACTCTCCTGGAGGTGCTGCAGATCCAATTCTGAATGGAGTCCTGTCGTCCTGGCCACTTTGCAGGTAGCACTTTGCACCCAGTTATCCACAGATTCCAGAGACATTAAGGATATGTCTTAGTGCCATTTTTATCAGAGGTTGGGGGCCCAGACTGAAAGCTCCACAGATGGGCTTCCTATATCTCTCTCCCAGAACCTTATTTTGTTTTTTCACTGATAAAAAAAGAATTATGAAAGTCAAAATTTTACTAATTGATAATGGAAGAGGAAGTGTTCATGTTAATACATTATAGATCGTAGACTACTCCTGTGTAAGCCAGTTTTCAGTGTGAGGCTCATCAGTGCAAGCTTGTCACACAGGTGACACAATATCCATCAAGGTCAGTATTCTGCGTGGACCTCCAAAAGCAATGACATTGCTCTTTGTGTTCTGTGGTGGAAAAATTACTAACAAGAAGCAAAGTGCAGAACAGTATCTAGAGAGTTTGCTAGATTTGTGTGAAGGGAACAGGAAAAATTGGAATATTTGTATTTGATGGTGTGTACATGAACATTGTATGAGACTGCAGGAGAGAAGAAAGAGGTCACTCACTAGGGAAAGAAGATGGGAGAGACAGCTGTGCAGGTAGGGGCAGTGGCTGGGGGGATCTTTTAAAGTTGTTTATATATGGTTGAAATTTTAATCTGCAAATGAATAATCTGTTTTGGAAAAGGCAGAAAAAGGGAAATGAAAAAGGACAGTGATAGTATACTCCAAGACGCTGTGAATTCTGTTACTTTGGATAATGCATAATAAATCCAAGTGGCAGGTTCTTGGGTGGAAAAGAGCAACTGTCTCTCTTTTGCTGTGGCAGTGTGAGTCACAGGAAGGGATGCGGGCAGAGTCAGTAATGCGAAACGAACTGACTTCGTCGATGTCAGTGTTAACAATGATGTGTTATGTAATAGTAAGATTTTTTTGAGCATTTACTATAGGCCAGGCATTCTTTATCACTTTACTCCTCATGACAGCTCAGTGACAGGTAATTATCATTATCCTCATTGTGCAGATGATAAAACTGAGGCCCAAGCTGGGGCCGCCGCCCTGTGGCAGAGCAGGGTCAGAGCCTCGGCTTTCTGGCCCCCAACCCCCTTCCTCACTATCACGATTTGCTGCCCTCCCTAGAGCCACCAGGAAGTGGCAGTCAGTTCTGAATGGATTCCCATTGTCCTGGCCACTTTGCAGGGAGCTCTTTGCACGCAGTGATCCCCAGATTGTAGAGACATTAAGCATACGTCGTAATGCTGTTCTTACAGGAGGCTGGGGAGCCAGACCTGACAGGAAGGTGGCACGGCTGGCCTCGGTGCCAGTCTCAGGTGGAGTGTGAGTGGTGCCTTTCTGTTCCAGGCTGTTCTGCCCCCAGGCCCTTTGCTGTTACTGAGCAGGCCGAGAGAGAAGCGTAGACATCAGCAAGTGTGTTATTCTTACGGTGTTCTGATATGTCTCCTCCCTCTTGCCCTGTCTCAAATTGGGATGCAGGCGGCAACAGCTTTCCTTCCCAAACAGCCATAGGATTTTAATGCAATCAAAATGCTATTTCAGTGTTGTCGGCACTGATTCATTACCCACTGTACAGAAATGGTACGTGGATAGAGTTAGGGACAGTGGGGAGGTTAACTCTTGATGACCCAGGGTCTCCATGTTAACATTTATTCTAAAACAAGGCATCCCGTGTGTGTGCTCTGCTTCCTCCAGATGAGGACACAGGACACTGGATCCCCTTTTAGAGGATAAGAGGGTCTGAAGGCTGATGCTGACAGGGACATTTTACCATTTACTACAGACGGCATCTCCATATCAGCCGTGGAAAGGCACAGCTGGTTGTTATTTGGAATTAACCTAGGACCTTCTTACACACAGATTCACTTTCTTGAAAAAAAATAAATAAATCTTACAGCTTGGATCTACATAGGAGAAAGCTGGCATGGCTATATTCAGCCTTTCAGAAAGGTACTTTTAGTAGATAGTTCCAGCAGATAATCTTTTGTTTCATGCCTTCCTGTTACACTGTTAGGGAATTTCTTGGATGCTATAGGAGCTGTGTGAATAGCATTAAAACTTTGAAACAGTTATTTATTACTATCTTTCATCCTCCCTCTGTCTTCTAGAAGTCTCTTCATCTGCCGTAGCAACTCTTCCCCAAGAGGGAGGTCTTGCCTCATCCACACACAAGTCCCTGGTAATGTTTGCTTTGGTTTTACACGACCTGACGTTGAAAAGGCGATGAACACAGCATTAAACCTTTGCAACCATTATTGACTACCATTTAATCTTTTCTGTCTACACACACGTAGATATATACATGCAAACGTGAATAAAATAAAATGTGTATATTATTAGGTACCCAAAGTCGAGAATATTTATATCTTCCTGGTATGTCGATTCTGAGACGATTATGAAATGCGCTTTATTATCTCCAGCAGTGCTCCTTGCCCCAGAGTCTAATCTTGGCTCATATTAATTTATTTAATGGTTTTTAGCGCTGATCAGCTTCATTGGTGTTGACATAGTTTTTCTTGGACCATCTTTTTTCTACCTCTCTGGGTCCTTATGTTTAAGGAGTATCTCTTATAAGCACAACATAACTGGCTGTTTTACTTTGATAATATTTATCTTTTAACCAAAACATTTACTGTGATGTAATTGTATTATTCAGTGTGATAACCATATTTGTATTTGAACCTGCCATTTGCAGTTTTTTCAGGTGGTCCTGCCTTTCCTGTGTTCCTTTCTCTCTTAATTTTTTAGATTTATTAAGTATATTTATTTATGTTTTTCCCTCCATTAACCCAATACTTAAATGTACACTTACTATTTTTTCGTGGTTACCCTAGATATCACCTCTTTTTTCTTTTTCTTTCTTTTTTTGAGTCAGGGTCTCACTCTGTTACCCAGGCTGGAATGCAATGACATGAGTTCATCTCACTGTAGCCTCAACCTCCCGGACTCAAACCGTCCTCCCACCTCAGCCTCCCGAGTAGCTGGGAGTACAGGCATGCACTACCATGCCCAGCTAATTTTTGTATTTTTTGTAGCGACGGGGTTTGGCCATGTTGCCTAGGCTGGTCTTAAACTCCTGTGCTCAAGCAATCTGCCCATCTTGGCCTCCCAAAGTGCTGGGATTACAGACATGAGCCACCGCGCCCAGCCTGACACGCACCTTGAACTTACTAGAATCTCTTATGATGTAGTACATTTACCGACTGCTTTCAGGCAGTCACGAGCCCCTTTTGCGCCATTCTCTCCATTACCCTTTTTGAAGGATTCTTGTCTCATATATAAAGCCTCTTAAGATACAGTATTGTTGTTGTTGTTATTTGATATACTCAGTTTTAATCTTAATCACCTATATCTTTGCACTTTAATCTTTCCTGAATTTGCATTCTTCTCTCTGGGACTAAGAGACCTCAACTTAGGAATTCTTTTCATGTGGGCCTGAGAAATTTTCTTACTTTTTGTTTGACCTTCATTCTTGAAGGAACTTTTTACTGGTTGTGGGATGCGAGGTTAGCAGTTATTCTCTTCTGCATCTTCCACTCCATTGTCTTCCGAATCTTATAATTTATGTAAAAACATGAGCTGTCTGTCCTCCCGTTGCTTCTGTGAAAATAATGCATGTTTTCCTCTGGTTGTTTTTTGACATTCTCTTTGTCTCTGTTTCTCAGCAATCTTTCCATTGCTGTGCTTGGACTGGGCTTGTCCTATTCCCTGAACCTGTACCCTGATGTCTTTTTGTCAATTTTGGGAAGTTCTTGGCATTATCTCATTAAAATATTTCTACTGACCTCACTCATCTCTCGCTGGAGTACAGTCATTCCTGTATTAGACCTTTGCATCGTGTTCTAGGTATTTTTAGCCTAGAAGTGAACATGGGCCATGAGACCTAGAGGCAGAACTGAGCTTAGATCCCGTGAAGGAAGAGGTGTGTGCCACTTGATGACTTCACTTCCTGTTTCTGACTCTTTCTTCTTCTCCACGTGGTTAGAATGTGTGATTCGGGTGTGTAGGTTGGAATGCTGGATGTGTATGTGCCTTTGCAGGGCCCTGAGCCCTAATTACCAGGGTCAGTAACGCGCAGACTGCTGAGCGATGAGGTAGCAAGCCTCGGCTAGGGAGGGCACTGGGTCTGGAACAGACCATGTATGTTCAGAGTCATGACGGGGGGCAACTTGCCTCACTCCTCTGTGCTTCAGTTCTGTGCTCTGTAACATGGGGATAATTATAGTATACAGCTCATAAAATGCAGAGGATTCAATGAAATAACAACATAAAGCACTTAGACTCTTAGCTCGCCCACAGTAGCACTCAATAAAATGACTCGCTCTTGACATTATTATGTTTGTCACTGTCTTGCTCATTCCCAAACCAGTCAGCTCTTACCTCCTGAGGAGCAGGAGTAGCCTCAGCATTGGAGCGTGCACCCTGTTGAATGTAGGGTTGAATGGATTTGAACTGTGCAGGTCCACTTAGAGATTTTTTTTTTTTGATAAAGATATTGGAAGTATTTTTGAGATTTGTGGATGTTTGAAGAAAACTCCAAGACAAACTGCATAGCATGGTTATATAAAAAAAAATTGAGAAACAGATATCATGAAGGCATAAAATACATGTATATGTTGATACTAGTCTGCGTTACTGCTGTAAAATACATATAAATCTATTATAAAAAGTTGAAAGTATCAGAACTGAATGCACGCAAACACAGACTTTACATGGCACCGTTTGTAGTCAGGAGATACAAACAAACGTAAAGTTGCAGCGTTAACTCAGAACTGCATAAAATTAATGATAGTGCCTGCTGTATTAACTCTGATAATTTTGTAGCGACCTCCTGTTGCTATTACAGTGAACTTAGATGTCGCCAAGCATTCATTTAAAAATCCACCTCTTGTTGCTAATTATTTCACCATGAGCAGATCTTCTCTCCAGTAAATTGCATGTTGGAGTAAAAAGTGGGCTCATGTTTCTGGAGTGTTTTTCATCATGTGTAGTGCAATGCAAGAACTTTAAAGAACACCATGGGATCCATAAGAAGTGCCACTAGGGAAGCTGGAAGTGCTCCCAAGAATAGAGAAAGATCATGACATTACAAGAAAAACTTAAATTGCCTGATACGTACCAGAGATTGAATGGTTGCCCTCCACATCAAACAGATAGTTCATTGTGTAAACAGACAACCTAAACTTACAGAATCAATAAATGCGGTACAATCCCATAGTTGTATTTTCTCTTATGAGTTTCTTAACATTTTCTTTTCTTTAGCTTCTGTGGAATATATATAAAGTACAAAATATGTGTTGACTGTTTATGTTATCAGTAACGCTGGTCAACAGTAGGCCACTAGTAGGTAAGTTTCGTGGGAGTCAAGAGCTATACTCGGATTTTTTATTTCAAGGGGCGTCATTCCCCCTAACCCCTGCATTGATCAGGGTCAGCGGCACTCAGGCTCCTGGGGACTGGTTCAGGGCATCACCCCCTGTTCCACACTCAACATTGCCGTTTCCTGCTGTGGCATTTGTCAAGTGCCAGGCCTCGGGGCTCCTGGGCCAGTGACTGACTGTGGCTTCTCCCCTCTAGTATGGAATGCTCCTTTACCAGAACTACCGAATCCCTCAGCAGAGGAAGGCCTTGCTGTCCCCGTTCTCAACGCCAGTGGTAAGTAAAGCTAGGACCTTCAGAAGTCTAGTGCCTTTTCAGCTGCTACATCACATGTGTTCAGGATGCCTCATTTTACAGGGGGTGGGCAAGAAGCTCCAGAGAGCGTCTGCGCATTTCAGGGAAGTCAGTGCGTGGCAGAATGATGTGGGTTTTGTAGTCTCGACAGTGTAACTGCAGAGAGCGACTCCCTCTGCCATCCTTCCGTCCCTGCATCTCCCCTCAGGGTTGTGTAAGGAGGTGGCTCTCTTTAAGTGCTCAAAAATGGCAGCAACAACTTTTGGCCCTTGTGAGGCCCTGCCTTTCCTGCCTTTGGCTTTTGTTCCTTAAGCTTTGGGACCCATGGGAGCTGCTGACTATGACACTGCAGCCATGCCCTGGTGAAAATTTAGAGATTGTCATCATTCCTCTTGTGTTCTGGGCACTCTGCTTCTCAGAGGGACAGAAGCACTTCGTCATCTCAAAATACAGTCCTGAGGGTCCTTTAGTGTCTAACCTGCGAGATGCCAAATGGTGCCACGGAAAGAGTCCACGAGTTTTCCTGAACCCACATCCCCAGGGTAATGACACATTGGGGAGGCCTAGGCTCACCCCGGCTGTTGACTGTTGGTTTCTTTGTTGTGTTGGAGTAAAGGGCAGGAGCCAGGGAAGGACCACACAGTCCAATCCTGTGCATGCCAGGGGCCCCACCAGCATCCTTTCCTATTCAGGGAGGACTAGAATGTATCTCATTCTTCTTAAGAAAAACCAAAGAGGTCTCTGAATTTTCAGCCTGAACCAGTGAATTTCCCACCTGAAACCTGGGGAGATGAGGGGTGGAAAGTGGGCATTCCCTGCTTTCCTTTCCTGACTGTCTGGATGACTGTTTCACGCCAGGACTCCGCTCTGCCTTCATTTCCTGTGTGTAAAGAACCCGTGGCCTTTCCTTTCCAGCGCAGTGTCTCCGAGAACTCTCTTGTGGCGATGGATTTTTCCGGGCAAACAGGACGCGTGATAGAGAATCCGGCGGAGGCCCAGAGTGCAGCCCTGGAGGAGGGCCACGCCTGGAGGGTAAGGTCCCCGGCCTTGGCCAACCTGGTGGGGTGACCTCGAGGTGGTAGCCTCACCATGTGGTCTTCTCCCAGAGGAATGGCTCTCTGCGGGTTGGCAAGAGGGGTGGCGTGTTGGGTGGGGGGGGGGCCTCTGAGTTCTCAGCTGCAGGAATCAGTCGGCCCTTCTAGGCCCCTTCCGTGTTCCCAGCACCCAGCCTTCCCCCACTGCTCCCTTGTCTGTGGGCTTTTGTGGAAGGGACAGGAGAGGACCAGAGCCCTCTGCCCACCCTGGCTCCCGTGCAGAACTGTTCTATTGATGAATTAGCAGTGGCTGTCTGTAGGGTGCACAGACCCCGGGCCTGAGTGGGGCCAGCAGCGTTCACATTGAGGTCTGCTATTCACAGCGTTAGAGGCCTTGGGCTGCTCCCTCACCTCTGAGGCTCAGGTTCTTAATCTCCAGATGGGAGGACTATCAGCTTCCAAGCTCCTGAGACTTAAAGGCCATGTGCAAAACAGAAGCCTGGAATCTGGCATTTTCTGTACTTCAGCCTCAGGGGATGGGAAAAAGTAGGAAGTCCTAAGCACGGGGAGTCCAGAGCCCAGTGTTGTGAGAACTGCATGAATTTAATAGAAAGGCTCGGCTGGGAGTGGTGGCTTACACCTGTAATCCGAGCACTTTGGGAGGCCAAGATAGGTGGATCACGAGGTCAGGAGTTCGAGACCAGCCTGGCCAATATAGTGAAACCCCATCTCTACTAAAAATACAAAAATTAGCTGGGCGTGGTAGTGTGCGCCTGTAGTCCCAGCTACTCAGGAGGCTGAGGCAGAAGAATCACTTGAACCCGGGAGGTGGAGGTTGCAGTGAGCTGAGATCATGCCATTGCACTCTAGCCTGGGCGACAGAGCAAGACTCTGTCATGTGTTTCTCCTGAGATTTACCAGGATGTTCATGGCATTTTCATCATATGTCTTCAGTGTGAGAAATAAGCATCTCTACTTTGATACTGGGGCAGCTAGTGATTTCTCAGGGTGTTCTTAACAACTGGGAACCCTAAGCTCTTGTTCTCAGGGGTCAGCGGGGGCTTCAGATGGGGCAAGGGCCCTTGTGAGCCCAGTCAGGCACCCTGCCCAGTGCCCTGCCCTGAGCTTGGACGTATTGGGTGACTTTGTATGTCTGTCTGCTGTCCTTGGTGCTAATGTGGAATTTCTTTTGCAGAAGCGAAGCACACGGATGAACATCCTAGGTAGCCAAAGTCCCCTCCACCCTTCTACCCTAAGTACAGGTAAACAGGGCACATTGCCTGACGTTTTTGTCCATAAAGAAAATCAAACAGCACCACCCTCCGCTCCCCCTGAGCCGTACGAATTTGCCTGTGCGCAGAGTGTACCACACACACTATAGCTGGGGGAGTCGGGGGCTCTGCATTGATCAAAGTTGGTTGTGCTGTCAGGGAAGCCATGCTGCAGAGGCACCGCCATGCACTCTGTCCTCTTCTCTTCCCTCCACAGTGATTCACAGGACACAGCACTGGTTTCACGGGAGGATCTCCAGGGAGGAATCCCACAGGATCATTAAACAGCAAGGGCTTGTGGATGGGTAAGGAACCACCACTGATAAGAGCTGTCGTCCGCTGAGGTTTTATTGTGCTGGGGATCTGTTCTGTTTAATTCCTCAGACGCCCTTGCTGGGTAGGCAGCAGTTTTGTCCTGATTTTAAAGAGGAGAAAAGGTAAGCCTAGAGGTATACGTGGTATGCAGAGCTTGCCCAGCTAGTAAGGGGCAGAAAGGGATCTCATCCGCATCTGCTCAGACTGTAACTGTAATTATCCTTTACCTCTAGATGAAATCTGAACAGGTGGAGAACACAAGTTAGTTGTTTTACCTTCATAAGGTAGTCGGCAAATGGGAAAAAAAAATGCTTTTGCCTACACTTTTTGATTTACGCAGTATATGAGGTTGGTTTTACACAACAAATAGCCCCAAACCTTAGTGGCTTAACACAACAAAAGTAAATTACATGTCATAGTTGGGGTTGGTTGAGTGGCTTTTCTCACCCGGGCCAGCTTGGCTGGGGCTGGACGGTCCAGGATAGGTGCCTTTGTGTCTAGTTGATGCTGTGGGCCGTTGCTGTGGTGACGAGTGGCTGGGCGTGTGTCTGCAGCAGGTTACTTGAGGCTCCCAGGAATAGCAAGAGAGGTTAGACCCCACTACACATGCACAAGACTTCTCAAGATTCTCTTAGCATCACATTTGCAGCCGTCCCATCGACCACAGCAAATCCCAAGACCACACTTGAATGACCCTGGGAAGGAGCCAGCCGCAGTGTGGAAACAGGGACAGGGACATGGGGTACAGTTACCACAGAAGGCCAACACTGCGAAGCCAGCAGAGTCCTCCAGAAAGAGACCCGGTCTGGTCCTCCTCCCTGAGGAAGTAGTTATATGCCTTGTGGGAGCTGTCCCCTATAGGGTCTGAATGCCTGAATGCTCAAAACACAGGTTCCTGGAAGCTGCTAAACTCAAAGAGTGATTCTTGTTTCCTTGGTTTTACAAAAAGTTTTATTACAGAAATTTTCAAATTTACATAAGTGTATAATGAACCCCCGATTTAAACATCACGCAGCTTCGACAATTTGCTAGCTTACTTCATCTCTTCCTTTTCCCACATTTTATCCTCCTACTTCTCATCTTCATGTCTTTTTCCTTTTTTTCTCCTCCTCTTTCTACTCCTCTTCTCTTTTAAAGGAAATCTCAGATATTCTAAATTTTTACCAGCAAATATATCTCAGTGCCTGTCTCTAAAAAAATAAGGACCCTTTTGTTTTGATATAACTGCAGTATTATTACACTTAATAAAAATGTCTTACTATCTTCTAAAAGCTAATCCATGTTCAGATTTCAAAAAAAATTTCAAATTTCCCCAGTTGTCACCAAAAAACCTCCTTTAAATTAAATTTAGCTTATTTAAGGCAAGACCCACAGATGGCATTTGGATGCTATACCATGTCACCTCTGTCTCCTTGGATATAGAATAGCCTTTCTCACCACTCCCTTTTTCTTCTATTTTTTTTTTTTTAATAACTTTTGTTAAAGAAGCGGGTCATTTGCTAATAGCATGTCTGTGGTTTATTTTAATAAGTTCCTCTGTCTCCCTGGTTCCTGGGGGAGTGGTGGTCATGATGTGATCAGATGCATTTCTCCTGCCTAGCATCCGCAGGGTGGGGACTGCGAGCTCTGCTGCCTGGAGCGGAGGAGGCCTGAAGTCTGGCTGCTGTTTAGTGGTGTCGGATGAGCAGGGGTTCAAGTGCAGCCAGCTGGAGCCTCCCCACCGAGGCTGCTGTCCCCACCCACTGTATGGTTTTAGCAGCCCTTGGTGAACCTGCCCAGGTTCAGTATTGCATTAGGGGTTCCAAAATCATCATTTTCTAATTCTTCCTTTATAAGCTGAAGTTCTTCCCTTCATCAAACGTTTCCTGGAAAAAGTAGGTAAATGCCTGGATTTCCCCTTTGTCAGTTTTTAGGATAAAGAGTTTGTGTTCTCCCATCTTCCACTAGAGACAAACAAGGGGTGTTTTTGTTGTTAGTTTGTTTGGGCTTTGTTTAAACTGTCACTGTGAACTTAGATTTTTGTGTGTTTGATTGATTTCAGTCAAAACCTCCTCTTCTGATGCCCACTTTGCCCCTCGTTGGCCAGTGGCTCCCGGGGTGAAAAAGATGTATTAAACTGAAATGATGCATTTCTCTTAGGGACCCTGATTCTTTCTAAAGGAAAATGATATTTAGAGACTACAATCTTTAGGTCTTTTTAGTGAACAGAGCTAGGACATGGGCTTTTTTAAAACAAAAAATAAGTTTTGGGCTCAACGTTGATAATGCTAATTCAAATTTGAGATTATAAGGTTTTTTACTTCTTTGATTTTTTTTTTCCTCCAATGATCTCTGTTAATTGCATCAACTAATTACTTATTACTTTATGGATATATAATGTAAAATGTATACATGCACTGTCTTGAAAATATTAATGCTGATATTAATTCAGTAAGACTACTAAATTGCGATTTCTTTGCAGTCCTTTTAATCCTTAAGGATTAATCTAGGCAGGTTACCTTAAAATACCTTGCCCAAAGTCACTTAAAGTAATTCTTTTCTGTGGTTCTGCCACCAAAATGCTGGGTACATCAGGTTTGTTTGTCTCAGTTTCTCTTTAGTGTTTGTAAGTGGATCTGATTTATTTTCTGTTTGGTTGAATGCTGCTTTGTAAATTGTGTAAGACATTTTCATGGTTCCAAAATCAGATCTATGAAGTAAGGCACAAGCCCTGTCCACTCAGCTCTGCCTCCCAACCCCTATAACAGATAAACAGCTTTTATCAGTGTTTGTTTATCCTTCTGTCATTTCGTTTTACAAACACGAACGAAAGGAATTTGCGGGAACCACAGTACACGGTTCCTGAAGCCTCTGCGTCTCCAGCAGCGCGTGGAGATGGCCCTCATTTATTTTCCCCTCTCGGGTTTTCTTTCATGTACATGGAACATCACTTTTTAAAATGGCCCCTATTGAGGGATGTTTACCCTGTTTCCAGGTGAATGCTATGAGACACAGTGCTGCATTATTTCATAATTTTGCCGTGTATCTTTGGTGTGAGTCCTGAGAAGGGGGGCTGTGGGGTGGAAGGGCAGGGCCTATGTCATACTGTGAAGTGTCACCACAGTCCGTCAACAGGCTCACCTCTTCCATCTGAGAGTCATGCTCTCATGAAGGAGGCCGGCCCTCGTTTCATGTATGGGAGGACTTCTTTATCTTTTGGCAGTTCTTCACTGTTTACATTTTTGGTCCATTTTTCTAATCAATTAAGTTGCAAACACTTTTGTTTTTCCCACTCCTAAATCATAAAGGGGTGCATTCATGTCTTCTAGTACTTGGACTCTTTTCCTCCTTTCTCGTTTCCTTCCTTCTGCCCCTCTTTCCTTCCTTCCTGCTCGCTCCATTCTCCCTTTCTTTCTTTTGTCCTTGCTTGTTCAGTTTGGTCCTGGTTTGGTTTTGTTTAGATACCAGATGCGCTCGGGTTTGTTTATCCTCACTGCTGGGTAAACAATGGGTCTGATTTTATTTTGTTTCCCATGTGGCTTTACAATTGCTCCAAAACTCCTTACTTGAGATGTCATCTTTACCACAGGGCAGTCTCTCTTAAAGCATTAGAAATGACTCCTCTAACTGTAAAAACGTGTTTCTCCTCTAAAGTTTCTGGCATTCCTAAGGAGAGAAAAGCCTAACGTTGAAATTTCTCTTTCTGTGACATGTTTGAGTTAGGGATGTCTGTGTGTTCTGGGCTTCTCATACAGTGTATACCTGCTTATACCCCTGAACCTCATCAGAAGTAGGCCCAGAATGTTTTAGGGGTGCGTCTGTTACCGTTGCTGTCCGTGGGAGGTGATGTGGGTTCACTTGCCAGGCAGCGTCACTCTGCTGGAGAAGTGGCACTTCCACAGGAGGCTTTATTAGGTGCTGTGGCCACCAAGTGTCCTCCCCAGGGCCAGGGCAGTGAGGACGCCCCTCACCAGACACAGATGTGTCTGAACCTCAGGGAGGCGGGCGTGGCAGTCATGCATTCAAAGAAGCTTCCCGAGTGATTCTGGGATAAGGCCCACTCTGTACTTTGGATTGAAAGCACTACCTTGGGGTAGGGTGGATTGCAGGTCAGCACTGCTGGGCCATGTGAATTGTGTGTCAGCGTTTTGCTTCCCCCAGCCATGTCTGTCTTTTATCTTTTTTTGGATCAGAATCCCAGTTGGCGAGGCTTCCGTCTTTCCAGACTTGTAAAGCGATAGAAGCATCACCTCTGTTAACCTTCTGTTCCTCAAATGAGCCCTGCTAGTGCCGCCAGCCTTATTCAACCAGGCGTCCTCTCCGTCCTTCCTGGAGCCTTCCTCGTCTCTAAGGCTGTCATTTCCAGCTCCTGCCTTAGGCTGCTGGAGCGCTAACCACACACAGAAATACAGATAATGGGATTGATTCAGGCATTAACACAGGGACAGCTCATCTTCCTCATAATTTTTGGGTGTAGGGAGGACGTGTATTTGTAAAACAAGGTAAATAGTCCGTTTCTAATATTTACCAATCCCTGCAGAGATGATGAAGGCAAGCCAGCTTAAAGTTAAAGTCAAACAACAAAGAAAAGAAAACCACCTTGAGAAACGGTGCAAGATTCTAGGCAGATAATATAAAAACAGCATTTTCCACAGCCTTAGTCTCAAATGGTATATGCAGTTAGAAAGACACATCAGAGCCTTAAGTAAGCCTGGAAGGTATTTCTGAAATCCCAGGATCCGGGCAGCTCCCTGCCCCTGCCCGTGCAGCTGAGTGTGCGAGCGTGTGTGTGTGCGTGCGTGTGTGTGTGCACGCACGCACCTGCATTCACTTGTGCTTTACCAGCCCTGGACTGAATTTGCGGCCTGCTTCCTTCCTGTCTTGCCACCCATGCCCATCCCAGAACATCAGGAGAAGGATCTTTTTAAGGGCAAACCAAGGTCTTTAGTCGTCTCTGCTAAACAATCCCACCTCACCCCCAGCACCATGCTAATCCCCCTCAGGGCATGTGGATGCTCCCGCCCGCCACGCCCACACTCATGGTCTGGCCCCACTGGCCTTCCTGCCATGCCGGGCATCAACCCCTGTGCCATCTGCTTGTGCAATCTCTCTGTCTGCACTTCATGCCCCCCCCACCCCGCCACATGTTGGAAGGAAACCTCCTCAGCAAAATTTGAGTTCTTTGAAGCTTTCCCTTCTCCCAGCCACAGAAAGAGAGGTGCTGTCCTCAGAACTCACATAGCACCCTTGTCAGAGGGATACTTTCACTTTTCGTCTGCTTTTCCTGGTGAGCCAGGAACTCCTCCATGCCTGGCTGTGTGACCTCGGGGAAGGTGCTTAGCTTCTCTGTGCCCCACTTCCCTTGATCATCATGAAATGAAGATAACATCACTGTAAAGCTAAATGAGTTAATCTGTTCACGAAACACTTTGCACAGTGCCTTGCTTGTAAGCATGGTCTAGATAGTTACTCTGATCGGCGTCAGGTCCTGTCACAAGGGGCTCTTCATTTGTTTGTGATGGACTGGTAGCACACCATCCCTGGCATCCGCTCTTAATAAAGACAAGAACTTACCTGGTTCTTGCCACTCTCCAACCTGGGCCATGTTTACAACTTCTGAGCCTGGTTAGTAGTCACTTAACATGCTTAGCACCTCGCTGGGCGTCTCTCCTATAACTGCCGTCCCCTTAGAAATCACTAGATCTTGGCAGTTGGCTGATTGTGGTGACTGTTATTTCAAGCTACCTCGTATTGCATACAGTCGTGCACAACGCTGTATATACATAGCCGTAGCCTTCTCAACGGTCCTGCAAGAGCGGTGTTATTCTGGCTGGGCGTCATGGCCCACGTCTGTAATCCTAGCACTTTGGGAGGCCACACTGGGCAGATCACGAGGTCAGGAGTTCGAGACCAACCCGGCTAACATGGCGAAACCTCATCTTTACTAAAAATACAAAAATTAGCTGGGCATGATGGCAGGTGCCTGTAATTGCAGCTACTCATGAGGGTAAGGTGGGAGAATCACTTGAATCCAGGAGGCGGAGGTTGCAGTAAGCCGAGATCGTGCCATTGCATTCCAGCCTGAGCGACAATAGCCAAAACTCCATTTCAAAAAAAAAAAAAAAAAGTTATTCCCCTTCTGCAGATGAAGAAATTGAGGCTGGGAAGGCCAGTTGCCCAAGATCATGAAGCCAGTAAGTGGCCCGTCGAGGATTCCTGCTGATGCCTAAGCTATGCCCTTCTCCCCCTATAGCACTCTTCTCAAATAAACAACCTTGAGGCATCCCCTGTAAAGCCCAAGCCTTTCTGCAGCCTCGGGACTTCCCAGGGTGAGCCTGCCCCTCTCAGGGGTTTGAGCCCCTCTCGGTGAACAGGCCCCGGCCGTGCTGCTGTTCACTCACCCATAGCTTCCCATCTGCAGAAGGAAACAGCAGATACTTAAAGTAACGGCAAAGGAAGGGATCCCCACCTTTTCCTCTAGTTAGAGCTGGAGCTCTGCAGACTTCTGGTTTCAAAGTAATGATGTTTTATTTGGAATGACATGACTCTGAGAAAAGAAAGCAGGTCTTTGAGGTGGACACAGCTGCCCAGTGTGCACCAGCGCTCAGGAGAGGAACAGGCTCTCCTTGTCCTCCCTCCACCGGTGCTGTGTGTTCCCCAGTGGGGTCTGAGATTCTTAACACCGCCCCCTCCAACCTGACCAAACCAAACCGTGGAATCCCATTCCGACCAGTATTTCCCAAAGTATTTCCTGAAGAAAGCAAGTCCTGCAAAGTGCTTTTTTAGAAAGGTAGGGGGCGGGGGAGGTTCACATTTTTAAGGCTCTGAGAAGTCCTGTAGTAAAACGCATTTGCTTTCCCTTTTCATCATGGGATTTTCCAGTCTTATTTACCTGCTTTCCATCTTCACATTACAGTCCAAAAACTGGTGATTTTGCTGATGATTGTAGTTTGGTTTTGGATACATTTAAAGTGAGTTCCTTCTCAGGCCATTTCTTCTTTGTAGCTTGCATTGGGTCTTCTCTTTCTGATGTATAACTACCTTTTCAGCTAACTCCAGGTTTTTTCATGTAAGAGCAATGATTTTCTACCTTTTTTGTGCTATTCTAATTTAAGATTTTTAAAAAATAATTGTAAGGTTGTAGAAAGGTTGTGATAATAATATGATGAACTGTTCACACTTCGCCCAGATCCCCTTAAGATTGTAGCACATTTGCCTTATCATTCTTCTTCTCAGTTATTCTTTTTCTTCTGAACCATTTAGGAGTAAGTTGTGGCATGATGTCCCTTTAATCTGAATTATTTCAGTGTAAAATTTCTAAGGACAAGAACTTCTATAACCACAGTAACATTATAAAAACCAGGAAATTATTGATGCAGTTCATTGTTTAATCTATACCCTTCTTCCTAATTGCTTCCTTTATAGCAAAAGAAAAGGCATCCTCATGCTAAATCTTCTCTCCCAGCATGTCTGTATAATTTTGACCTGCGTTGTGAGTAGAAGCCAGTTCTTGTAGAAAGCGCCTGGGTTCAGCCTCGGCTCCTCACTCATGGTTAGATTCAGGCTATTCCCTTTTGGCTGGAGCACCCAGAAAAGTGATGTTATGTCTTCTTCTGCACATCCTCTCAGGAGGCCCTCAGGGTCAATTTGTCTTATTCCTGGTAGTGGTAATTTAGAGACCCCATGAAGATGCTGTCAGCCAGATTTCTCTACTGTAAAGCTATTATTTTCCCCTTTGTAATAAATAAGTATTAACAGTACATACTTTGATGCCATGAAAATACTGTTTCTCATCCACCTTTCATCTTTTGGTTTCAGAAGATCTTCTCCTTCATTAACGGTTACTACGGTAATTGCCAAAGGGTAGTTTCTTAATGCATTGTGCCTTTGTTTATTGGCTGACATTCTCCTGCAAGAAGGAGCTTTGCCTTCTCCTCTATTAGTTTATTTTCTCATTTATTTATAAATAACACTACAGACTCACAGATTCTGATTTTGTGGGTTATGATCCATTACTTTTATAATTCGTTTTGATGCCCAGATTTCTTCATCCTGCCTCCTGTGCCTTTTTGACATGTCCTCATAATTCTTTGAGCACTTCCGGATGTGCAGGCACAAAGTATTCCTACTTCATCCTGTAGTTTCCCTGCCCTCACCCTGTAGTCAGGCATATTCTCAAGGAGCCATGGCTTTCTCCAATGGAGAATGACAATTCAGAATTACCATCTTGGTGCTTGCCTGGGGTGCTATTGCCACTAGAGGCCACTCAGATGCCAAAGCACTGAAGCACTGTGGCTCCAAGCCTATCTGATGGGACGAGGCCAGAGAGAGACAGAGAGAGAGAGAGAGAGAGAATGTGTGTGTGTGTGTGTGTGTGTGTGATGAGTCCAGATTTTAAAATATTTTAGCCATCAACTATTTTCCATTCCCCCAGGCTTTTTCTTCTCCGTGACAGCCAGAGTAATCCAAAGGCATTTGTACTCACACTGTGTCATCACCAGAAAATTAAAAATTTCCAGATCTTACCTGTAAGTATTGATATTCTGAGACCAATCCTTGTGGTTTTGTTTTCTGGTTTCATTCTTAATGTAATTTTCAAGTTATAAACTGACAAGACCAATGAGTATCAGAAAGCTTCAAGCCTGCAGGTGAGAAACTTTCAAGAATTTCTTTACAGGTCTGTGTTTTGAAATTAGAAAAACATTTTCCTAGAAATAATCGTGAAAGTGGTGATAGGGTGCTGAGGCCCTCCCACCTTGTACCTGTGAGCTCTCAGTTGCAGCGGAAAGGGTACCTGATGGGGAGGATCAAGGTCGCAGGAGCGGAGGCGGGGAGAACAATTAGCTGAGGGCCCAATAGCCGTGAGCACCTGGGTTTGGAAGGCAGGAGTTGTGCAGCAGGTTTGCCTATTGGCTGCTTGAGCCTAAGGAGTTTTGTGATTTGTCCTGGTGTCCACCAGGTCTATCCAAGAAGCATAAGTGGCCTCACAAAGAGCAATTAACCTTTCTCCTTCCACACATGATCCTTGGATCTAAAGACGATTCTCTTTGAACAATTCCAAAAACATCATTACAGAATACATTAATCAACACTACTTTTTTTGACAAAGCACTTTATGTTTCATTTGCCTAATATTGTTTACCTCTCACTTCAGTATGCCACAGTTCAATTCTAGTTCATGATTAGAGTGTTAGATTAGCACCTGCAAGAATTCGGTTTAGCTGAGAATACGATACACAAAATTGATAGCAGCTGTTTACATGATGGATTGATAAATTCTGCAGGTAATGATAATGTTTGTGAAATGCATCCTGTGGCACCCAAACTCGGGAAATGTTCTACCAAAAGAGGCTGGCTGGATAGTTTCCTCTCTGAGATTCAATCTGCACATCAACAAAGAATAAGCTCTGAGAAGGCTTAAGTTAACTAAACTCATTTCACACCGTTGAACATGGAGTTCTTCCAGCTTATCTGACCCCCAGGACTTTGTTACGATCTCAAGAATCGTGTAGTGGCCGGCAGCCATGGACTGTACGGGATGAGAAGGGTGTTGTGCTTAGCTTTTGTGAGCCGGGGGAAGGCAGCGTGCCACGCGCTGTCTGTTCTGTGGCCGCCTGCTTCCTTCTGTGTGCTGATGTGCCTGCCTTACCCTTGAGGAAAATGAGGCTCATGGCTGTCAGTGCTTTCCCTGCACCACACTGGGGTGAGGAACAGAATCTGCGGTTGAGCCCAGGCTTCCCAGCTTCCAGCCAACCTTACATGCAAATATAGGAATTACTATTCCGGGGAAAGTGCCTCATTGACAATCCTTTCTGTTCCACTGCATCGTATCATTCACACAGTTGTTATAATTGTCTTAGCTCAAAATATAAAATGAAAAGTGATTGGTATTTTGAGCTGGATGAGTAAATTAAAAAGAGAGAGAGAGAGAGAAAGAAAGGGGCTTTCGTGGTAGGCAGAGTAATGCCCAAATCCTACAAGTAACAAAAGAACAGCAACTTGGGACTTAGGGCATTAAGTGTGCAGCCTGTGTGTGTGAAAACAGGCTGTGGGGTGTACTGTTAGCTGCAGCAGTGGTTTTAGAGTTAGGAAGTGGTTCCAAGCTCATTAATTTAAGCCAAGCCTTAAAGCTGACCTGTTCCCGGTGAACACTGTGACTTCCTCATGCTTCCCTGCTCTGTACTGTTCTGCAGTCATCGAATTGAAAACTCGCCGAGTTAAAATAGGTGTTAGGAATATGGTTCTCTCTGGGAGAGACTGTGGCATTCCCCTGTTTTAATAAAAATAACTGCCCCCTATTTGGAGACCCAGGAAGGAATTTACCTGCCTGAGCTTATTAATCCCTCACAACCACCTAGCAGGTGCTTCATCATGGAGCAAAGTAAACCCCTGGGTCCTCTAGAGTTGGCTGAGGTCATATAGTGAGGACCCAGCCCTGTGCACTCTTCACGGGGGGAGCGGTGTGCAGTGGGTACTTACAAGTTAACTGGTAAACCTAATTCTCAGGAGCTGGGTGAAAGGGGGGCAACTTTGAGCCCTTCCCCATGACCACCTCAGGGAGCAGGGGAGCTAGCTGTCCTCGGTGGCCTCCACGGCCCATCTGAAGTCCATTCCTCGCTCAGGGATGTGGCAGCCCCCAGCACACACCCTCTGCTCCCCGGTCCTTCCCGCCCCTGCTGTTTTCTAGCCTACCTTGCCCTGCGTGTCCCTCTGGAATCAAATCATGGGCAGATGCAGTTGCCGCTGACCGTGGGCCTCGTTCTGTTCCTGAGGTGGTGGCCTCTAACCTAGCAAGTGTTCTTGTCTCTCTCCAGTGTGAGGACGACGGGCAGACGTTCTTCAGCCTGGATGACGGGAACACCAAATTCTCTGACCTGATCCAGCTGGTCGACTTTTACCAGCTGAACAAAGGAGTCCTGCCTTGCAAACTCAAGCACCACTGCATCCGAGTGGCCTTATGACCGCAGACGTCCTCTCGGCTGAAGACTGGAGGAAGTGAATTGAACACTGGAGCGAAGAAGCGGTCTGTGAGTTGGTTAAGATCATACATCGATTCTGCACCTGGGGACCCAGAGCAAGATGGGTTCGTTAGGTGCCAGCCAACCAAGATTGACTAGTTTGTTGGACTTAGACGACGATTTGCTGCTGTAAACCCAGCAGAATCACCTCCCTCTGCATTGGCCAAACTGGGGAGGGCATGGAAGATCCAGCGCAAATTTGAGAATAAACTGGAATGATCATCTTGGCTTGGGCCGCTTAGGAGCAAGAACCGGAGAGAAGTGATTGGAAATGAACTCTTGCCCTGGAATAATCTTGACAATTAAAACTGATATGTTTACTTTTTTTTGTATTGATCACTTTTTTGCACTCCTTCTTTGTTTTCAATATTGTATTCAGCCTATGGTAGGAGGGAATGTGGCTTTTCAACTCACGTAATACAGAAAGAGTTTCGAACGGGCAGACTTCAAACTGAATATGGGTCCCCAGATGTTCCCAGAGGGTCCTCCTCTGCCAACTACCACGGTGTGGATTCAACTCCCAAATGACAAACCCAGCCCTTCCCAGTATACTTGAAAAGCTTTTTTGTTAAAATAAAAGTTGTCACTGTGGTAGGCATTTGGCATGTTTTGTGGACTCAGTCAAGCAACCACAGTCTGTTAATCATTTCTCTATGCTCAGATGTCAGACACCCTCTTGTTATTAGCGTGTCTTGTTCTGCACAGTGGCAGGAGACTTTACTGCTTTGGAAAATTCACTGTTCCACAAACAGCAGGCTGAATGGCCTCGCCTCTAGATTGATGTGGGCCAGCCTCCTTGAGACACACCTGGCACCCGTCATCGGCCAGCGGTGGATGCTGCGTAATCCACCTGGGTACTTTCAGCCTTGCGTTTCCACAGCCTTCAGCCTGTTCTAGAATGATCACTGCCTTACCCCTGCTGCTGCAGTGGTGTGAGTCGTTTCACGGCTGATGTCCCTCAGGGGATTAAAGGATCTAAAGAGAAAATGGCACCTGGTTGGCTTCGTGCTGTGTCTTGTGGGTTTCCATGGTGATAAAGATGAGGAAGCATTGCGGAGGGCACAGGCACAGGCTGACATTTAAAGATCTTTGCTTGCAGCCCTCCTTCCTGCTGAAAACCCCATAAGCCAGCGAACGCAGAGCAGCTAGAGGCTCCTCCTCTGCCGGCTTAGGGTCAGAAGTACCTCACAGTGGTTGTGGACATGGAAGAGTTTTGTCAACACGACACTTGCTTCCCGCTCCGGGAGATGAGTCAGACGGTGGCTTGAGCTGTCACTTGGTCCCCTCCACCCCTCGGGTGGCCCCCTTTGCCACGTCCCCTTAGCTTAGTGATCAGGTTTGAGCGTGGCCATTTCCATACCTTTGATCCCTGCAAAGCGGAAAGGACTCTTGACAAGCAACAGACGACTGTGGCGAGCAGAATGATTTCCTTTTTCAAGACAACACCTGCCTGGCTTCTCTGAATCTGTGCTAGCCACGATATTGCCCCAGATCCGCCCCACGGAAGTGCTCCCTAAAGAACAGCATTTCTCTGCTCCTCAGTCAATCCCCATAGCCTAGGGCAGTGTCGCGAGCTTCAGTAAGGCCAATGAGCTGAAGTCAGTCTACAATATCGTAACACTGCTTTTCAGTTTACAGACCACACTCTAGTTGTTCTCCATGAAAGGTCTACTTAACGAATTTTTTAGCAGAACACATTTTTAACCATCAGTGCTCAATTGCCTTTTCTTCCTTTCGCAGCCAGTTAATCTTCTGAACTATTGACAGCGAGATCATTCTCGCGTCCACCCCTGGCGGCACGCTTCACTGTAGGGACAGACGTTGCGGTTACACCACGATTCCTTCTTTCTCTTCACTGGCTCGAGGTAAACCCTTTCCAAGGAAAAACGACTCTAGGATTTCTTTTGTCTGTGTACGTAGACCAGTCCCGCAAGTGTGTAATCTCTCTTTCACGCCTTTCTCCGGTAGACAGCTTGTATTTGCGGTATTTCATATTTACAAATACGCGTTTATTTAAAAGGAGAACAAAAGCGTGACTCTGATTCACAGTTTTGTATGTAGCTGGTTTGACGTAGTCTTTTGTATTTTCGCTGCCGAAGTGAATTGTTGGAGAATGTAAACCGCCTCCGCGCGGCGGCAGATTTCCTAAGGCTCCAGCTCACTAACCTTGTGCTGGGTGGCTGGGAATTCCACCTGAGAACAAGTCCCGCAAACCAGGGACGGAAGGACATTTGACTTTTATTTTTGTATTTAATTGACATGAATGTAAAGGGGACAGCTCAGGGTTGTTTTGGAGCCTGTTGACTTTGTATCTCTGCCTGTGATTTTCTTTTCTAAATGAAACTCCATGTAGCAACCGAAACGAAGTTGAGAAGGAAAATGCCAAATGCTTTGGTTATTAGAGTTTAATAGGTAAGCTCCGTTACACTAGATGTTAGAGTTCCAGAATGTTCTTTTGTTGGCTAAACCTTGAAGAAACATGTGCCTCAGCCTAGATGTTTTGTCTTCTCTTTTCTGCACTTAATAACTGACAGTGTGACCGATCTCTGCGCCTTCCCGGGGGTGGGCGAGCTGGCGGTAGATTTGTGATGTCACAGTGCGAACTGCAGTGACTGTAAAATGGCCTGGCGTGTGTCAACGTTTTCAGGGAATGCAGAAGGTATTAATGAAGAGACAAAACCTTTATTCCATGTGCTTTGCTTCATTCTGTACATAGCTCTTTGGCTCGTGAACCTAATTGTAAACTTTCAGGTATTTTTGTACAAATAAGGGACTGATGTTCTGTTTCTTGTAATTAGAAATAAACATTAATACAGTGTTCTTCATTTTCTATTGCTGGTGATGTCTTTTTCTAGATTTTAAAATGCTGGTCGTCCACTAAAAACCGTTCAAAATAGGATACTAAAAACACACTTCTTACCTCTAGCTAGAAACTGTCACAAGGAATCCATAGCTGTTTGGGATGTGTCACACACAAGCTAGCCCAGCCCTGGTGTGATGCCAGAGTCGGCTGCTCAGTGCTCTTGAGTTGGTGGCAAGACAGTCTCAGCCGGCCTCTCCTCCCCCATAAAAATCGCAGACCTCAGAAGCTTCCAGAAACAGATACACAAGCTTAAGAAAGACCTCAAGAAACACAAACATCACTCTTGAGCCCAACTGGTGTTTTTTCCACTGCAGTAGGACAATTAAAATGTCAAGAACCTAGGTTTCCTAGGCAAACAAACAATTGACAGACTAAGAATAGATGCTCACTATTCTTGGGCCCTCGCCTGGGAGGACCCTTGGCCGAGCCACGGACACTTGGGCCAGACTTGCCATCTAACACCTCCCCCCTGTCACAACCCGATCAGCAGGGTAGGGTATGTGCACACTGTAGCCAGCCAGCCTGGTCCACCAGCAGGAGCGCCCCCATGCTGTGCGGACTCGCCTGTCATTTGTTTTCAGAATCTGGATCCTTAGTTTCTAGAAGCCCACTCTCTGCATCATGATCCACACCAGCTGCTTCACAACAACAGAGATGAGAGCCCAGGGAGGTGGGGAATCACCAGGCCAACCACAGGTGTTGATCATAACACCAAGAAAGCTGGTAGGCACAGCCACACAGGCCAGCCGATGGCCTCCCAAGAGCACACTCGTGGCACAACGCGAGAATGCAGCTCACTGCCTCCAGCACATTCATTCTTTATCGGTCTTCACGCATATCTTGAGTGATAGTAAAATTACAAAAAGGGATTTTGTTTAATGACAAAAGCCTTACCTGCTTAAGTATAAAAAGGTAAAATATTCAACATCTTCCGGTTGTAGAATGGTAAAAGCAGTGTTGCCCCCTTTTCATTTTGGAAGTTATACAACCTTAATAAGAAGGGCAGGAAACAAAAATGAAAAATGCGCCTTAGAGTTGGGCTTCATCTGCTGTCCCCAGTCACCATCCACGAGATGGGCTGCTCAGAAGGCTTGCGAAGATCTAGCAAGGACCATGTGACAAAGGGTGCCCGTGGCCGCTGGCCTCAGCACAGCCTGCAAAGGGCACTTCAGGATGAGTGGTGGCCCTCAGGGAACTCGGGGTCCTCTGGGAACAAGGAGAAAAGACACTGGGGTTGGCAGCAATTGGTGTCATTTTTTGTGTTTCAGGACATGGTGAGCACTTTTGATCTGAAGCTAGATCAAAGTCTCGTTTGATTTCTGGGAATGTTTTGTGAATTGTATCTGATCTTTTGGGTCTTTTTTTTCTTTTTAATTTGTTTTTTTATTGAGATAAAATATACATATATAATCTATCTTTACATTTTAAGTGTACGGTTCAGTTATGATAAATGTTTCTGCTTCCCTGCCCCACCCCATTTCCCAGCCTCTGGTAGCCACCGATCTCTCTATCCTCACGAGATCCACTTTTTTAGCTCCCACAGATGACTGAGGACATGCAATGCTTGTCTTTCTGTGCGTAGTTTCCCTTCAAATGATGTCTCCATTTCCGTCCATGTTGCTACATCTTTGCAAAAACATGGCAACTGTGTGTTTGCTCCCTTTTGTCAACCTCTCCTAGCATTTGCATTTTCTTGAGCCCTGCAGCCCTGTTGGCGTTTGAATTTGAGTTGCTGTCTTAGTCCTGTCCTCCGTTCCCGCGATGGTGTTTCAGTGGAGTCTGTTCTCCATGCTGTTTCCATGTGCACTTCCCTGCTAGGCAGGCTTCACTTTTCTCTGACATTTCTCTTCAGAGCTCTGCCAGCTTTCTTCATCTAGTGCCTAAGCTCTTACAGCTTTGCTTTGAACTTTGGTGATATGATTGCTTTCTTCTTTTTTGTCTTTTTCTTTTAAGTCCATAATATGCTTGGTTGCAGTTTTAATCTACTCGTGGCAATACTTTTCTACAGAATGCTCTTTGCTACCATTTTTCCCTATTATTTTCCTTTATCTTAGGATACCTACATACCCCAAGTGCTGGTTCTTTAAAGGAGGTGAGCTCTTCTTGGACTAGCCAAGGATAAGAAGTTTGTGTAGGGAGGACCACAAAGGCTGTGTTGGATGCTACCAGGATGAAAAAAGGAAACAAACCCTTGTGTGTCCAAAGGCTGACTATAAGAGTTTCAAGAACTTGACAGTGTAAGCCACTGAGACTCGCAGCCAACTCCTTTCCCTTCCTGTAGTCACACCATCTTCACATCCGGAAATGGCAGCTGGTAAATTTGTAATAGAACCACATTTTCTCATTGATCACCACTGTATACTCACACATGAGCACAAATCCTACTCCTCTGTAGCTGTATACTCACACCTGGGCACATGGATGCACTCTGCTGTAGCTGTATGCTCACACGTGGACACAGATCCACTCTGCTGTAACTATATACTCACACGTGGACACATCCATTCTACTGTAGCTATATGCTCACACATAGACACAGATCCGCTCTACTATAGCTGTGTGCTCACACATGGGCACACAGATCTACTCCGCTGTAGCTGTATACTCACACATGGACGCAGATCCACTCTGCTGTACCTGTATACTCACACGTGGACACAGATCCACTCTGCTGTAGCTGTATACTCACACGAGGACGCAGATCCACTCTGCTGTAGCTGTATACTCACACGAGGACACAGATCCACTCTGCTGTAGCTGTATACTCACATGTGGACACAGATCCTCTCTGCTGTAGCTGTATACTCACATGAGGACACAGATCCACTCTGCTGTAGCTGTATACTCACACGTGGACACAGATCCACTCTGCTGTAGCTGTATACTCACACGTGGACACAGATCTGCTCTGCTGTAGCTATATACTCACATGTGGACACAGATCCACTCTGCTGTAGCTGTATAATCACACGTGGACACAGATCTGCTCTGCTGTAGCTGTATACTCACACGTGGACACAGATCCACTCTGCTGTAGCTGTATAATCACATGAGGACACAGATCCATTCTGCTGTAACTGTATACTCACACGTGGACACAGATCCACTCTGCTGTAGCTGTATACTCACATGTGGACACAGATCTACTCTTCTGTAGCTGTGTACTCACAGGTGGGCACATGGATCCATTCTGCTGTAACTGTATGCTCACACGTGGACATAGATCCACTCTATTGTAGCTGTATACTCACACATGGACACAGATCCACTTTGCTCTAACTATATACTCACATGTGGACACTGATCCACTCTGCTGTAGCTGTGTACTCACAGGTGGACACATGGATCCAGTCTGCGGTAACTGTATGCTCACATGTGGACACAGATCCACTCTGCTGTAGCTGTATACTCACACGTGGACACAGATCCACTCTGCATTTCCGTCCATGTTGCTACATCTTTGCAAAAACATGGCAACTGTGTGTTTGCTCCCTTTTGTCAACCTCTGCTAGCATTCGCATTTTCTTGAGCCCTGCTATAGCTGTATACTCACACATGGAGACAGATCCACTCTGCTGTAGCTGTATACAGATGTGCAGAGAGCTGTGGCAGAGATCTCTATTGGGACCACAGAGGTGAGCCTGAGTTCCATGGGAAATTCATCTGGAAGGTATGTGTGGGTGAATGTGAGGGCAATGTGACCACAGGCAGGAAGAGACTATCCCGCCTACATAGGTGTGTTCTATCCAATATCATACTAGTCACATGTGACTATTTAAGCTTTAATTTTAATTATAAAATAAAATGGGAAGTGTAGTTCCTTGGTTGCACTAGCCCACATTTCTAGTCCTCTGTTGCCGCACGTGGCTGGCGGCTACTGTGTTGGAGCGTGCAGATGTAAACAGGTCTGTCATCAAGGGAAGTTCTGTCGGAGAACTCTGGCCTGCGTGAGTGACCATGAGAGCCTGAATTACAGAGGTGGTAATGAATGATCAGGATCAGGAGGGTGTCATGTGAGAATGGGTCTTTGTGTCTGGGGGATGCTCTGAATTGGTGGATCCCAACTCCAGATTCCAGGCTGAAGATCCCTCCACTTGAGTGGCACCTCTGTCTCATCTACAGAGAAGACACACTCACCTCACAACCAATGAGCAGCCACCCACTTCTGCTTGCTTTCCAGTGGTAACTGAGTGCCCACAGCTTCGAATCATAAACACGTACTGTATACAAAACTCAACTGTGTCTGCCTAGCCTCCATCTCCACAACTTCTCTAGGAAAACTCAGTATCACCCTACTGAATAAGCAGATGTCCTGAAGTGAGCCGGAGGTAGAAAGTATACATCGTCTATTTCCCAAGTGAGTCACTGTTACTCTGAACACACTGTCATTTGAGCATCTCCCTGGAAAGCAGAGTACAGTTTTATTGTTTAAAAGTGTGAAATGTAAGCAGCAAGTTCATCTGGTGCTTGTCTGAAGACACAGCCGCTTTTTTCTTAGTTCTCACAGGACTAGGAATTGTCTGTGCAGGACTTCTCGAGAGACGGACAGTTTTGTCCTAGGTGATGTCACTTAAAACAGGGATCATTATTCTGCATCTTCAGTGCTGCTTTTATAGCTGAGCCTGCTATAAGACTGGACTCCCCAGGCTGTACCAAACCTGCTTTTCTGGCTCTTTCTTTCCAAAATGAGCACCTTCAATACGATCAGTGCAGACGCATTCCCGGACTCACGCCCAGAGGTTCTGATTCAGTAGGCTGAGCAAGGGACAGAAAGGTACCTTTCTACCGGCCTCCCCCGTGGTTCCATGCATCCCCCGCTGGGAAAGGAAACGTTAGACGATGCCAAGGGGCCAGGCATGTGGCTTCCTCTGCCACAGGGTAGCAGCGTGATTTGGGGAATCCTCGACACGCTGGAACAGGATGGTGCTGGGTCATAGCAACAGACTCCAATCTGCCTGCTTGTCAGCCATCTGGAGGGCTGTGCAAACCCACAGATCTCTGGGTCTTCCTAAGTCCTGCGGAGTAAAACCCTTTGACTTGGCAATTAAAGTGCTTGTTCTCATAGCACCACAGGTGAATGAGATCATCTCCAACTTCCCATGAGCTCCAGTAACTTATGATTTATGAATTTGCTTCATCTTCATCCCTCTGAAAACCATCAGAGACTTTTAGCTTCTAAATGTAGTGGTGTTGGTACTTAAAACTAAAAAACGAATTTATTACTCATTCAGCAGCAAATATCAGGAGGAAGCTTCAGAAGCTGGCCTTAAAACCATAACAAAGTCTAAAATCACTGCTAAACCAGGCAATCTCGGTGTTTTAGAATAAAAACCAAAAGGAACAAGCTAAAAAAAAAACACGAAAAATCAAAAAAAGGCTGCTGTGTTAGTTATAGCCTTCAGGCAAACAGACCCCAAGGGCTCAAATAAGATAAAAGCTCAGGTTAGCCATCAGTCTAGCAAAACTTGTTACCAGTGTGGTCTAAAGAGACATGTTGTAAAAAACTGTCCCCAAAGAAATGGACCACCACCTCATCCATGCCCGCTGTGCCAAGGAAATCACGAAAAAGCACACTGTCCCTGGGAACCAAAGTCCCCTGGGTCTAAGGTGTCTAATCAAATAACCCAAAGGCAAAACTAAGAATGCCTAGAACAAGTGCCAGCATAAGCCATCACCCTCACAAAGCCCCAGGTAAAGCTAGCCATTAAAGGTCCAGGAAGCCAATCTTCTCCTGGGCGCTGGCACAGCCTTCTCAGTATTTCTCTCCTACCCTGAAAACTTGGTGCTGGGATTAAAAAAGTTACTATCTCTATTCACTTACTATAAGCTATCTCAGAAGTTAATTAATAACAAAAACACGTTGCTAATTCTCTCTACAAAGGGCAGCTCTCTGCACAAACCAGCTTAACTCTCTAGCTGCCATAGCTTTAAAAATAAAAAAGCCCTCAATCTGCTAACAACAGAGAGGAGGAAAGCCTGTTTCTTTCTAGAAAAAATGCTGCTATTTTGTAAACCAGTGAAGTGTTATTTTAAATATAAAACTCAGAAATCAATCAAAAACAGGGCTAAAAACCTTCAAGAACCTGGCTCTGTTCTCTCCTAGGCTCATTTATAACCACCTGGTCATATTCATTTCTTATAGAACCATAAGGTCACAGTTAATCCTGCTGCTGAAACCCCAAATGTCCTTAGCTCGTAAGCTCTATCGTAAACCTGTAAATCAACCTGCACCCCTAAAAAGCTCCCCTCTGAAATAAACCTCAACTGCAGAGCCCCTTCTGCGCCTCATTTCAGCAGGAAGTAGTTAAAAAGGATCAACGCCGCTATTCCAACAAAAGTTAAATTTTCCTGTTCAGAGGAGGGAATGAGGAGGGAATGAAGGAATGTGTTCTCTTTCCGGGTCCGTGAGGGGGCGTAGCTTTAAGGGCAAGAATTTCCAGGTGCCATGTCCCCTTTCCATCTCTCTCCATCCGGGAGATTCAACAGTTTATGTTTGAATTTCGCGGGCGCGGGAAGAAAGTAATAGTCAATCACTCCAGCGGAAGTTCTAAAGAACTCCTTTCATTGGCCCAGGGTCTTGGAGAAGATGGGGGTTTCTCCCAGGATAAAAGAAGTTCGTGCTCCCTCACCTGCGCTGGATTTCCAACTTTCTGGAATCCCCTCTCACACAGTTGGAGATCCCTCCGGGATTTCCCCTCTGGAATCCCCTTCCACACTCTTTTGTGGAAGCCTTTCTCTTCTCCTTTCCTTCTCTTTTCTCTACCTAAATAAAATCACCTTTCTGCAACAGTGTTTTAGGTCCAAAATTTTACTTTGCGAGCATACGGTACAGCTGAAGCGGCCCCACTGCTTATTCTTTAAAAGGTTGGAGGCCAAAAACCCACAACATCCAAGAAGAAACCCGGTTACACAGCAGAAAGGCTGACAATTAAATTCTAAAGTTCCCGAAGCTGCCCTCAGGGGACGTGCCAGTGAACTCAGAGAGGGCACCACTGGAAAAGGCCCGTGGAGGGCTCGGGCCTCAGGCAGGACGCGGGCAGCGTCTGGCGCAGCACCACCACTGGCAGGCTCTGTTTGTCCCCAGGGTGTTGTAAACCATGCTCAGGGCTGGAGGCAGTGCAGCCCCTGTCGCCTCGGTCTCACTCCCTGCCCGAGGCCCACCAGCCACCTGCTGCTCACCAAAGGGAAAGGAAGACAGTCGATTTGACATGTCCAGGTTTACACAGCTGTTTCATGGCAAAGCCAGGCCAGCACCTGGTCTCCCACTGGCCTGCCTGAGTTCCTCCCAGTGCCTTTCATCCTCTCTCCTTGCAGCTGAGGTCTGCACTGAATCATCCTTTGCAGAACCTAATAGCGGCCTTTGAAGTCACATTAAACCTATGGCCAGGTAACTCAGTAAAGGGACTGTGTAGCACCTCTCCCTTTTGCCAACCTAGACACCCCTGGCAGGACACCCTCCAGCTCTGCCTCCTGACCCCACTCACCCCTCTGCTCGTTTGCAAAACAGGGCTGCTAATACCAACTCTCTCCATCTCCCAGGCCAGGCGGAAGCAAGAGGATAGGTGTGAAGTCCAGCTGTAACGCATCACAGCTTGGTTACGGGAAGGTTGATTAGAATTAATGTAAAAAGTAATGAGTGGATCACTTTGTCTTTGATCAGGAATCCAAGTGACTGAAGGAAGCACTGGGACAGTGAGTCTCCGGACTGAGGACTCCAGTGTCACGGCACACCAGGCTGTCCCCCTGAAGAGCTGAGTCCTTGTCACTCCCCGGCTAGAAAGCATGTAAGAAATAGAAGCAGGAAATTCACAGAAGAAAAACTACACATGGCTGAGGAATATGTCAATATAATTTTTTAACTCACGCAGAACATATAGGCATAACTAGTTGTGCATGAGTTGGCTTCTCTAGCTTTTTGTAGTCATTGATTAACTCTCCCTTTCAGATTTCACAAATCTCAACCTACTTTATTTTTATAGAACGAGATCATCTCTTGATAGAGGCTTTTGCAGTCTGACAATAACCTACAGTAAGAAATGCATTCTATCTTACGACCCAGTACACATACACATGTACATAATTGAAAGGTTCAGAAAGCAATATTTTCATCATTAGGTGCAATGTCTCCTGTTTTCTGTTTTATTCTGTTCTGTTGTATTTTTTTTTAAGGCTGGTTATGAGACCTGCAAAACTGATTCCATGACCCCACCAATAGTCTTGAGGCCAGTGATTTGAGACCTTTGAGAGAACAAAGTTGGAGGACTGACACTGCCTAATTTAAAGACTTACTACAGCTGAGTGGGAGTCTCACGCCTGTAATCCCAGCACTTTAGGAGGCCGAGGCGGGTGGATCACCCGAGGTCAGGAGTTCGAGACCAGCCTGGCCAACATGGTGAAACCCCGTCTCTACTAAAAGTACAAAGATTAGCTGGGCGTGGTGGTGCATGCCTGTAATCTCCGCTACTTGGGAGGCCGAGGCAGGAGAATTGCTTGAACCAGGGAGATGGAGGTTGCAGCGAGCTGAGATAGCACCATTGTACTCCAGCCTGGGCAACAGAGTGAGACTCTGTCTCAAATAAATAAGTAAATAAATAAATAAAACACTACAAAGTTACACTAGTTAAGACAGTGCTATTGGCAAAACAATAGATAAATGGAACAGAATAGAGAGCCCAGAAATAGATCGACGCAAATATAGTGAAGTGGTCTTTGACAAAAAAGTGGAGGCAATACAATGAAGAAAGGGTAGGGTCTTCAAAAAACGGTTGTGGAATAAATGAACATCCACATGCAAAAAAAAAAAAAAAAAGAATCTAGATCTAGACTTTTACTCAAAATGGATCATAGACTTAAAGGTCACATGCAAAACTATGAAACTAGAGGATGACACAAGAGAAAATCTGGGTGACCTTTGGCTTGATGATGAACTTTTAGATAAAACACCAGCTTCCTCCATTAGATACGATCTGTGGAGGAAAATGACTGATAAACTGGACTTCATTAAAATAAAGAACTGCTCTGAAAAAAGAAAACAGAATTGAGATTCTCACCAGCTCCTAAACACATTGGCTCTTCCAGGAAAACTTAATTCCCCTGACACTCCTGTGTGTGGGCTCAGCCAGAGTGTGGGCATCTCAGTAGGGCTCCCCTCTCTTCACCCGTGGCCTCAGCAGAGCCCCCACAACCCACCTCGTTCTGGCACTCAGTCATCTCAGCAGAAAGTCCCATCTGTTCTGCTGCCAGGAGCCACACTCGAGTGCTCTGTGAATCTCTTTCACAGTTACATCTGCACCTGTAGTCTTCCTCCTGCAACACGCACGCTGCTGCGACTGACTGCAGGCCACTGGGGCATCATGAGAGATGGCCACTGCTGCTCCTGTGGATGAGCAGAGTCGCCCTCTTCCAGGAACAGCCTCAGCTGCAACCCATGCTGCCTTCCCCTGCCCTGGGGCATTACAAAGTCACATGAGATCAGCCATTCTCAACGGGGGCAATTTTGCCCCCAGGAAACAGGCAATGCCCAGAGACATTCTTGGTTGTCACAAGTGGGGACTCCTGGCACTTAATGAGTAAAAGCCAGATGCTGCTAAACATCCCATCATGCACAGGACAGCACCCACCACAGAGAATTATCCAGCCTTGATGTAATAGTGCTTGGATGGCTAATGTTATGCATTGACTTATCTGGGCGAAGGGATGCTCAGACGGCCGGTAAAGCAGTGTTTCTGGGTGTGTCCACGAAGGTATCTCTGGAAGAGATTGGCATTGGAGTCTCTAGACAGTAAACAAGTTTGTCCTCAGCAGTGTGGGCTGGCAGCATCCAGTTTGTTGAGGGCCAAAAGAGAACAAAAAGGTAGATGAAGGGCAAATTCTTTCTCTTCTTGAGCTGGGACATTTGTCTTCTGCTCTTGGGCCTTCAATCTCAGAATGAATTTCACCACCTGCCTTCCTAGTCCTCCAACCTGCAGATGGAAGACTGTGGGACTTCCCAGCCTCCATAGTCACATGAACCACTTTCCACAATAAATCTCTTCTTATATTCCTATATCCATATCCCATTGTTTCCAGTTTTCCGGATCCCTGACTGATAAAGTGTCATGGTTGGGAAGCCCTGCCCTAGATTTCTTTCTTTGGTCCTCAAAGCCTCACCACAATTCCCATAAACCCTCCTCCTGCAAGAGGCAAGGAAACGTGAAAAGAGTCACTTCTGGGAACTGATGCTGGTTCCTAGGTAGATTTCTCTATTGAGAGAGAACTGTCGGTCAGTAGTTGGACACTACTATTTCTCTTTTTTGAGGTTTTAAAATTGTGCTCTCTCTCCTCTATGGATAATTTTTTCCAGTTCTATTGCTTCAAATATCATCTGAACACTTTCAACCCATAACTTTATTTCCTGTTTGTGCCCCTTTTCTGAGCTGTACTGGACATCGCAAATCACATGATATGGGCTATCTGAAATTTAACTCTGAAACTGAATCTCTGGTGTCCTTCATTTCCCCCCACCCAATACTGGTCCACCCCCAGTCTTCTTCCTCTCAGTCCATGCCTGTCACCCCCTGCCCACTGGCTTCATCGCTGGGTAGTCACTCCACCCCCTGGACTCCTCCCCTTCCCCAGCACCCTCTTAACGCGCATGCACACACACGCACATATGGGGAATATTACCACGTTTCTTCATCTCAACCCCCTTCCTTCCCCCAGCCCATCCCCTAGAATGAATTCACTTGAATTCACTCCTGGTTTGCAGGAAAGTATAGAAATCCAACGAATGTGGTGGAACTTGCTGATCCAACTTAAATGGTCTAACGCTTTCACCTTTATCTCCCTCTGATCCATTTCCTACCCCAGAGCCAGAGTGATCTTAAACCATAAGTAAACTAAGGTTACTGCTTTCTAGAAACACTTCAATGCCTTCCATGACAGCTGGGGGGATACAAATTATGTAACATGGCTTGCGAGTCTCCCGTCCCCCACTTTGAATGGTCTTTAGGGGTTGGCTTTCTCTCAGGGCCTGGGAGATGTTGAGCTTGATCCTCAGGGCCTTTGCAGAGGCTGTTCCCTGTTCAGAGCCCTTCTCTCACTCTTCTCCTTACCAAGGATAATCACTTCTTCGGGTCTCAGCTCTTGTGAGACTCCAGGTTGGAGCATTTGGGAATGCGTCCCTGGAGAGCTGACTTGCCATTCCTTCTCTTCTCCAGTGGCTCCTGTGGAGGTTTGGAGACTCCTCAGTGTCACTCTGCTTCTCCCTCCGATTCCAGTCCTAACGATGTGAACCCCAGGTGCCCCACCCCAGCCTGCTCCAGTGCCCCAGGATGAGCAAGGAGAGATCTTCCCTGCATCTAGCCTGTGACAAACACCTCTGGTGACAGCCCTCTCTGCCTTGTTTCCAGTCCTGTAATGAGCTGCCTGCAGCCAGCCTCACTCTCACCCTGCTCTTCACACCCACTGAGCCCCACACTTGGAGCTGAGCACCGGAGGTCTGCCAGAAAGACCAGCTCCTAAGCTCCCTGGAGGCTGTGCCTGCTCCACTTCTCAGTGTTGCTTTCTTAGCCCTGCTTTGCGCTCTAATAAAATTCTATCGACTTTGGGTTTTTTCTTTTTTTTTAAGTTGTCCGAATTCCACTCAGAGTATTGTTTCATGCATCTCAACTATGATTTTGATGGTTTGGGGGAAGGAAGGTGAGTTCCTGGGTTCCGCTGATATCTGAACCTGGAAATCTTGCCCATATTGCTGAGTGCCGTACCGAGAAGTGCAGGCTAACTTTGGGGCGGCAGGAGGCTGTGTGCAATGCGGGCATCACCTCATGCAGGGCTGGAGCATGTCAGATGACCTAATGGGCTGCAAAGTTGAAATCAGGGCTGCTTAGTAAACAGCGGGATGTATGTAGAATTGCATAAGAAAGATCTAAGCTTCCAGGATTTGGGATGAAACAGTCTCTTCAGACTGTGCTCTCAGGATTTTCAGAGGAGAGCCATTTCTCAAGATTTCCTTGACCTTTGTCACCATCAGGAATTAATGTTTAACTGGCACATGAGGCTGGAAATGCAAGAGGAGGGAAATGTGTGGCTTAGAGTTTCAAGAAGAGTGACTGCCTCAGCGCCGAGTGCCTCAGCGGCTTCTCCACGTCCCCCTCAGTCCCTGAAGCTGGAGAATCCCATCAAGGAGAGTAGCCCTATAAGGAATTCACATTCCAGGTGTGTAAGTCTCTGGTTTTGTACCTACTCAGATGGTAATGGGGAGAACCAGCAACACTGCACCTTGACTCTCTGGCCCCATGTTACTGAACATTTGCTTAAATGTTAACTCGGTTGACGGACCTTGCACGGTGCTTTCTCTCCTGCCGCAGGCTGGCAGGGGCTTTTGTTCTGTGGGGACTGTGCACTCGGTTGCTCCCCATGCACACAATCACTCCAGTGACACACGTGTCTGATGAGGCACTGGGAATGATTTCATGACTGTGGCTCAGCAGCAAACGCAGGCCAGACGTGGTTCTGCTTTTCACACGCACCGCTGGGGTGGTGGTGGGTATTTTATTCCCCCAAGCTTCTGTTTCTTCTGTAAATGAGGATTTTCATAGTATCTACCTTGTGAGGATTAAATCCATAATTGTATGGAGGTGATTAATCAACGTGAACTCTGCCCTTACCTTTCTAACCTCTGAGGCTCCGTGAGCGCTCTCTTCTTGTGGTGGGTGGTATGGTCTCCTTAGAGGTCAACTTGGCGTCTACCGATGCAGTCTGATTTGAGGAGAATTAGAAGATCTTTCCCACCAACTTGCCATGCCGAGTACAATTCCCATCTGAATACACCACTCTTGCAAAGAAATCGTTGCTCTCTATCACAACTGAGTTAAAACCATCACTTCTGAGTGGTCAGTTTGCATTGGGCTCTGTCTAGAAGAAGGTTCACGTTCTTCACCTCCAGTCCCATCCCCATTTCACAAGTAAGCAAATAGCCAGAGTTGGGAAGGAAGATGGCACAAGGTCTTGCAGCTGGCTAAGATGAAATGTGAACGAAGCCCATCTGCACTTGGTGCTGTCCGGCAGCCAAGCAATCCAGTGTGTCATTCCAGGGTGACAAGTGCTGGTCCCATGGCTGGGGTAAGTCCCTCCAGCATTCAGCCATCCTATCTGTGCTTCTCTGAATTAGGTGAAGGATAAAGGTGACCTGGGCTGGGCGCGGTGGCTCATGCCTGTAATCCCAGCACTTTAGGAGGCCGAGACAGGCCGATCACAAGGTCAGGAGTTTGAGACCAGCCTGGCCAACATAGTGAAACCCCGTCTCTACTAAAAATACAAAAAAAATTATCTGGGCCTAGTGGCGGGTGCCTGTAATCCCAGCTACTAGGGAGGCTGAGGCAAGGAGAATCACTTGAACCTGGGAGGCAGAAGTTATGGTGAGCTGAGAACCAGCCACGGAACTCCAGTCCAGGCAACAGTGTGAGACTCCATCTCCAAAAAAAAAAAGAATGACCCACAAAGCAGATACATGACATTTTGAAACCAGGGAAATGTTGGTGCAGCTTAATATTTTCAGACTCTTAGAAATTACTAAATAAGTTTGAAGAGACACAGCCATCTGCTTACAGTGCCACCCCTGAGCTTCACGCCTTCCTGGTCTCTAAGAGAGGGGAGAAGCTCAAGAATGTTGAATGCAGGCACAACTGTGGAAGAAGAGCAGAGTTTTCACATTTTAACAAGGTCAAATGAGTAATCAACTCAATTAATTAATTAATTATTATATAAAATGAGGGCGGGGTGCTGTGGCTCACATCGGTAATCCTAGCATTTTGGAACACTAAGGTGGGCGAATCACTTGAGCTCAGGACTTTGAGACCAGCCTGGGCAACATGATGAGACCTCATCTCTACTAAAAACATAAAAATAAGCCAAGCATGGTGGCATCCGCCTGTAGTCTCAGCTACTGAGGAGGCTGAAGCAGGAGAATCGCTTGAGCCTGGGAGGGGAGGTTGTGGTGAGTGGAGATCAAGTCACTGCACTTCAGCCTAGGTGACAGAGTGAGACCTTGTCTCAAGAAATAATAATACTAATAAAATAAAATTATAAAAGTTTTACTCCACCAAGAATATATTACAGTTCCAAAGATGTGTAGAGCCTTAAACATATAAAAAATATATTGGTTCAACTATGGAGAGAAATCAACAAATTGACCATTTTTACCAATTATAATAAACTGGATGATAGATTTAGCAAACAAAACATTAGTAATTCTTTAGAAAATTTCAAAAACAAAAGTAATAATCTTGCTTTGTTGGACATATATGGAATCATGTACCTAAAAATAAGAAAATACACTTTCTTCCCAAGTGCACCTGAAATATTTACAAAATCCGAGGCAGTATCAGGGCATAATGCAAACTGTCAACATCTATCAGAGAATTGCTCTGACACCAATGTGTTCTCTGACCAAAATTCAATCCAATTAATTAAATTAGAATTCAATTTTAAAAGGAACAAACATTGCTATGTATGTCTGGACATTTTTTTGTTTTTTTGAGACGGAGTCACTCTCTGCTGTCCAGGCTAGAGTGCATAGTGCAACCTTGGTTCATTGCGACCTCTTCCTCTTGAGGTCAAGTGATTCTCCTCCAGCCTTTGAGTAGCTGGGATCATAAGCACTTGCCACTATGCCCGACTGATTTTTGTATTTTTAATAGAGGTGAGGTTTTGCCTTGTTGGCCAGGGTGGTCTCGAACTCCTGACCTCAGGTGATGCACCCGCCTCGGCCTCCCAAAGTGCTGGGATTACAGGCGTGAGCCACCGTGCCAGGCAATCTGGACATTTTTTGAACAGCTACTGAATAACTCATGTACCAAAAAAAATAAAATAGAAATTAAATACTACTTATGCATACATGATAATAAAATACCAGCCCCTCCTCGTACCTGTGTCCCCCTGGTGTGTAGCCCAAGGCATGTGCAGGGTTAAGGGCACCCGCCCAGGGAGCAGTGCAGCTCCAGCCTCATCCTGAGGGAGCCCTGTGCTCAGTCACCCACTGCTGTCCCCAAGTTCCTGGTCAGTCTTCCCTGAACAGAGTCTTCCTCATGGGTGCATTGCCACGGGTGAGAAAGGGAGGTCTGTGTTCCTCAGGACAGAGAAATTTTAGCTCAACAAGTGCCTGGCTGTCCAGCTTGACACTGCACCCCTCCACAGAGCTCCAATGCTCATAGCTGGGACCTGCCTCTCCCCTGTAGTCATGGTTGAACTCACAGTGTTTGGGAGGATGAGCCACCCTGCTGCTGATTTCTGGCTCCCCCTGGATGGTGACGACTGGGCAGCTCCCGTCTTGCTCTCTGTGTAAATGGGCCTAATCTCCTTACTGCTTCCACTGTCCACGTGGCTGCTGCCTGCGGGTCCCTGCATGGCTGCTGGAAGGAGCTGCTTATTCACAGGCTGAGACCAGGGTCCCCTCACTTGTCCCACCTGGGGGTTCCCCACCCTGTGGCCCCCGTACCCATGGCATGTCCTGCTACCTTGAAGGTTGCTGCCTCTGTCCCAGCTCCGTGGGGTCTCTGCTCTACAGGGGTAGCTGCCTCTTTTAAAAGATGCTGCTTAAAGTGAGAGGATGGATGGTTCTCCTTGGGGACTTTCTAGCTCTGGACTGTGCCACAAGCCCTGGATGTGGTCTGTGTTTGTGCATGCATGCACTTAGTTATGTGTGTGTGTGTGTGCATGTGTGCAAGAAAGTGTGTGTAGTATGCATGCATGTATGATGTGCTATTGTGCATGTGTGTAGTGTGCGTAAACATGCACACATGTTCTTGTGTATGTGTGTGTGCATGTGCATGCAGGTGTGTGCAGGCGTGAGTGTATATGGCGTGTGTGCATGTGTGTGTGGTTGGGGCAGAGGCACCTGCAGGCTACTCATCATCTGAGTGGACCCTGTTCCCCACCCTTTCTCCTCTGCAAAGCCCAGGTCCTTTTCCTAGCTTCACATGACTCCACATGCACCTTCAGGAGAAACGGAGTCTTGCTCCTTCTAGCACACTCATCAACCAGAGGTGGGAGTGAGGGTGGGGAAGACGCTCCTCCCTGTTGCTGCCTTACGCTGGGAAGAGAGACAGAGCTCCAACCATGTATTAGATGCTGATAGGCTTAAGGGTAACAGCACAGGACTTTGAATGAGATGGAGGCGGCTCAACACCTAATCTGCATCTCGCTTCACTTTCTCATCTAGGGAAGTGGGCTTGGCACCGGGAGCCTCCCAGGTATCACAGGGTCCTAATAGTCCCTCGCAGAAGGAGCAGGCCCAGAGTGAGCATCCCCCAAATGCCATGCTGCCCTCCTCACCCCTGGAGTGGAGCCTGGGGGTTCTCGGAGTTGCTGGGAGAGTCCCAGGAGCACTGCCCCCAAGTCTGCGTCCCACACAGTGCCTGGGAACACAGGGCCCATTTTTCCCTGGGCTCTCCCCAGCGCCTGCAGGCCCTGCTCCTCCTCTCCATCCTGCTAGGATGGCTCTCTCCCCCTGGGGGCAGAGTCGGGGCAGGAGGTGGTGGGAGGGTGGAGAGATGCTGCTCAGTAAATAATGCAGAGCCGGCAGCTCTGATTGGCTTCGGGGAGGCGGACACTGTGTCTACATAAATGGCAATCGCATCCTCTGTGCCTCTTAACTGTCACTGTGGAAAGGAGAGAGAGAGGACAGAGAGCAAGCCACTCCCGGCTGCCTGTGAGTACCATTCTTTGTACTCGTGGCTTGGGGACCAGACTCAAGCGTCCAGCTTCGCAGATGGCCGTGACCCTGGGGCTTGGGGTGGGAGGTTTGCTGGTTGATTCTAGCTGTGTTGAGTTCTCCTCCGGCAGGAGGAAGGAGGCTCTGCTGACAGGGACAGCTGAGCATCCAGTATGTGCAGGTGGCACAGGGTTTACAGAAACTTTTCAAGAAAATAGGCACTAGCCTAGGTCGGCCGCTTTTTTGTGCTGTCTGTGAGCAACAGGTCAGGTAAAGAATCCCAAACTTTGGGTTGCTTTTTAGGCTGTATTCCTAGAGCCATGACAGCGACATAACCAAGTGAGTGGAAATTATTTTCCAGACTGGCTTGTTTGCATGGAGAGACTGCAGAGGCCACGCGGTGGGTGGGAAAGGAGGCGGTGCAGCCTCACAGACCCAGGTTTGCATTCAGGCGCCCACCTCCCCGGCCGCTTTTCCTCCCTCAGAGGTGAAGGAGAGGAGCTAATTAACAGCATCCTCCCAGCAGATTGTGGTGAAAACTGGGTCTGGTTTTTTAAAGGGGTGGGCACGCAGTAGGTCCTCAATAAATTAGAGCTCTATTATGAATAAGCGAGGAAAGTGTGAGGGGACTGAGCATGCTGCTGAGTGCCCGCTGCAGCCTCCATGTCCTGTTTTTTTCAGTTTCCAAGGGAAAGTCACGCAGGTGACATGGGTTCTCCCCGTAAGTATTTTTTTGCTCTTGGAGACTCCAAGGGCAGAGACTCCTTGCAAAAAATTTCTCATTCAGATAAGCAGGGTTTCCCCTCCAAAAAGCAACAATCGCTGCACAAAAGCCAGTCCTCTGTGGGTTTGTCAAGGATGCCAGAGACAGACCCCTTTTGCTCGGGGAACAGGAATCCTGGCCGGCAGCCCATGGTGACCCCAGGCTAGAACACAAGCTTCCTGGATGGATGACCAAAGAGCAAGTTAAGGGGTGTCTAGATGTTTCTGAAGGAAACAAAATCGTGGCATTCTCAGCAGTTTCTTTTCTTCCTGTCTCCTGGGCACACACTGGGTGGGCCTTTGTACACAGCCAGTGTGAATAAAATAATTAAAATAAATCCCCTTTAACTCCCCTCCCCACAAATTCAGAGATAATCTGGGGGATCTAATTACATTTGTTTTCTGCGCTTCAAGATGTTGATTATTCTGAAGGTTTTACTTCCAGAAACTCAATTTAACTCAGCTAATAAGTTTAGGGAAAGGTTCTAGGAAAACCACACTACATGAATATTTTAAAAGAGGTGTTCTGCAGCTGGGCATGGTGGCTTGCGCCCGTAATCCCAGCACTTTGGGAGGCTGAGATGAGTGTATTACCTGAGGTTGGGTGTTCAAGACCAGCCTGGCCAACATGGTGAAACCCCATCTCTACTGAAAATACAAAAATTCGACAGGCATTTTGGTGCATGCCTATAGTCCCAGCTACTCAGGGCACTGAGGCAGGAGAATTGCTTGAACCCAGGAGGCAGAGGTTGCACTGAGCCCAGTTCGCGCCATTGTACTCCAGCCTGGACGACAGAGTGAGACTCCGTCTCCAAAAAAAAAAGAAAAAGCAAAAAAGGTGTTCTGATGTTTTGTGTTTGTCTGGTGCTTGTTGGCATTTCTGAAGGAAGACACTCAGGGAGCCCAGAAGTGCTTCATGGGCATATGGGGCAGCAATGGGCACTGGGCCTTGTAGGAAAGGTTAGACTCCCATTGTGCTAAGAGGTGGTGGAGGGTCCCGGTCTTCTTGTCTGGGCAGAGGAAGCTGTGAAAGCCACTTCTGAGCTGTGCGGGCTGAGAGGAGCTCCATGCCTTCTGCATGCCTCCCGGCGCCTCTCCGCATTGCTGTAGAGGGGATCATGCTGCTACTTTGCAGAGCTGATGTGAAGTTTAGGAGAATATAGGTAAAGGGCTTACACTACTGCCCTGTATGTGGTACCTATTCAACATTTCTTCTGTTTTGGAGGAGGTAGGGGAGAGACACTTCTCTTGGGGGATGGAGGGCAGCAGAGTTTGTTCAGCTTCTGCCTATTTCTGTTGGGATCAGCCCAGGTGGGTGGAGGCAGATGTGTGTCTGTGGGCTCAGCGCGCCCACTTGAAGCCGTGTTCCCCTGTTCTCCCGTGTGCAGTAAAGCAGGCAGGAGCCCTGGACCACACTCTGGGTTGCAGACACTGCCTTTCCCATCCCCAGTGGGAGGCCTGTGTAGAGCTGTGGTCTCATCTCTGGCCGTGGTGAGGACACAGGCAGCTGACAGCGCAGGTGTAAGTGGATTCCCAGGCACCCACTCCTGCACTTACCGGCTATGCAGCTGTGGTCAAGTTAAACAGCGGTACCTCTACTGGCCTGGCAGGGTTGTGAGTGTGTTCAGTGAGATAGTACATATCACGAGCTTATCAGGAGCTTGGGCACTGCTGATTTGTTTGGTTTCTTGGACAATAGGATGTGGCAACCAAGGTTCAACAGATTCTCAGAATTTTACCTGGGGGCACTTCAAGTGAAGGGTTCTTAGCAACACCAGGCCCCAGGCCAGCAGCTGTTCAATATGAGGAATAAAGAAGCATTCACTGTGAACTGAGAAGTTAATATTTACCATGATACTAGCTCATCAGGACTCCCAAAGAGGAGCAGAGCATACTAACTAGACCCACAGTGCAGGTGGCCTGTGTTTATAATAGACGGGACACCAGGGCACATCACAGGCGCAGGACGTTATGACTATAATGAAAACAAACAACCAACTAGAACATAATTTGAATCATCTCAAGCCTATAGCAAAGGCAGATGGTTATGATCTCTTGTGAGCTATTCATGTGACTGCAAGAGAAAGAGGGAAAGAACTGAGAAAAAAATTAAGGGAAAAAATTTCTGAGGGGGGATGATTTCTGAAAAGTTTCTTCTGAAATAACTCTTTAATAAAATGAAAACAAAGGAGAAATGTTAAAATTCAAATTACCTAGTCGTTCTCATACAAACTTTTAAAACTGGCAACCGTGAATGAAAAGAATAAAACTTGAAGGCTTTAAGATTTAAAGTTAAAATTTGAATGAAGGATAAAAGCTTACAGAGAAGGGGTGTCTCTGCTCGATGCCTGATTGTGGGTGATATTTCTGTATCATTCTAGTTTTTCGAAAAGAAATTGACAACATGCAAAAAGAACTGTACACATGTCTCAGGTCCACTGGAGAATTAATATCTTTGAGGGACAGACCCAATAGGTGCAATATATATGGTGATTGTGGAGTGCACTGTCATTTACTCATGACGGTGCTGCCTATACAGCAAACAGCTGACAGGGAAAGCGGGTGGGTGGTGTCATAGGAACATTGTGAAATTCCCTGCTCAGCAGCCCTTAATAAGCGCAAATAGGAGCGTTATGTTAAGGAAATTGTGCATATTGTAATTAGACATAAAGGAAAAATATCAAGTGAAAAAAGGACCCCAATCACACACACATCTTCATTGCAACTATTTTAATTGTCTACGGTCAGGACTAAATTGGAATAATATCAATCAATTTCATGTCCTCGACATTCCTTTTTGTCTTTTGAAATTGCTCAAGTTACGAATGTTTCCAGCCAGCATTAACTTAGGTCACAGCATGGTTACAGAGATGTAAGTGGAAGTAGTATCTTTCTATGGGAGGAAAATTGGAAATCAGGACAAATTTCTCTGTGGCTCCTTTCTATGGATAATTGTTGGCCAAGAATCTGCTTTGATAGAGCATTGTTTATTAAACAAGGGATGAATAAGAAACAGCGGCACAAAGCTCTCTCCTCTTTGGTGTCAGCAGAGGAGCAAGGCTTTCCTTTGCAGTTTGATCTTTGTTTCTTGTAGAAATGTTCTTCCTTTTTTCTTATGGTACCTCAGGAGAAGAGGCTTCTGCCTATCTTTTGTAACATCAATAATAATAAATGCTAGACACAGGTTTACAGTCCAAAGTGCTCTCTGCCTATATGAGCCTGCGGCCCCATTTCACAAGTGAAGAAACAGACTCAGAGAGGCCAAGATGTCAGCCGGCAGTTGCATGCCTCTTGCAGCAGAGCTATGAACTCAAGTTGTTTTCTCTGAATGCAAACCCACCATTCTTTCTACTCTCCATGAAGAGAAGGAGGAGGAGGAGGACAAGGAGGAGGTGGAGGAGGATGAGGAGGAGGAGGAGGAAGACGAGGAGGAGGAGGAGGAAGATGAGGAGGAGGAGGAAGATGAGGAGGAGGAGGAAGATGAGGAGGAGGAGGAAGACAAGGAGGAGGAAGATGAGGAGGAGGAAGATGAGGAGGAGGAGGAGGAGGAGGAGGACTGTCTTGTGGAATTGCAGAGTTGAAAGCATAGCTCCACTTGACTGTGGCAGGTTCATTTAACAATGCAGACCAAGCTGGCCAGGGAGACTAGATGGATGGAGTGGGACTTAGAACCCAGTGCAAAGGCCCTTGCAGGAGTTCCTCTCTGGACCAAAACTCCCTTGAGATGATGGATTTGATTCCTCCTGAATTTGCATAGGTGTAGAGAGTGAAGTGCTCTGCTTCGAGCATCTGCCTTGTAATTATCTTGTACTCTCTTCACAGTTCTGTGTGGTGCCTAGGATCATGGCCATGGTACAGATTGCAAGTGGGTTGGCAATGGCGCGTGTGTGTGTGTTTCTCCCAACATTCCTATTTGAAATCCTCACCGGCAATGTATTAGGAAAGGGGAACTTTGGGAGGTGATTAGGTCATGAAGTCAGAGTGATCACCTGCATCAAGTGATCACCTGAACTCAAGTGATCTGCCCACTTTGGCCTCTCAAAGTGCTAGGATTACAGGCGTGAGCCACCACGCCCGGCCCTCTAGGGTCTCTTTTACAAGGTCATGAAGTCAGAGCTCTCATGAGTTCAAGACCAGCCTAGCCGACATGGTGAAACCCCATCTGTACTAAAAATACAAAAATTAGCTGGAAAGCTCTTGAACCCGGGAGGTGGAGGTAACAGTGAGCCGAGATCGTGCCACTGCATTTCAGCCCAGGCAACAGAGCGAGACTCCGTCTCAACAAAAGAGACCCTAGAGAGACCCGTCACCCCTTTCACCATGTGAGGACATAGAGAGAAGGCAATGTCTATGAGAAGCCTCACCAGACACCAAATCTGCCAGGGCCTTAATCTTGGACTTCCAGCCTCACAACTCTACAAAATCATTGTCTGTTGTTTATAAACTGCCCAGTCTATAGTACTTTTATAGCAGCCCAAAGGGACTAAGATAGGGGGCTTGGCCAGGCCTCACCTCCTGCCAAGAGCTGCCCAAGCCCTTTCTTGTTCTGGTTACCGTTTGTAACGAATGTGATCTATAAGCAACCAAGGCACCGTGGAAGCTGCGGTACCCTGTGGTGCTCAGTGGGCATTCGGGAAATGATTCCTTGCACCCTGGGAGAAACTGGTTTTACAAGTTTCTAATCCTGAAGTTACTTAAGCCATGCTCTTTTCATCAACCAATATGCATCTGGCTACAGCTGTGAGGGATACTCTCTGCCTGTGTTTGCGTCCAGGGGATTCTCTAGGGTGTCATTAGGAGCCAGATAGCCCGAGTTCAACTGTGGTGTGATCTGACTACAGCAGGTGTGGAGTCTTGGTTCAGTTGTGCAGCCTCTCTGTGCCTTGGTCTTCTCATCTGTTAAAGGGAGTAATAATCCTGACAAGGGTCTTACGAAGATTAAATACAAGAACCATGTAAAGAGCTTAACGTAGCTCTTAGTGCATGTAATTTTATCTCAATGTTAACTATTTTCTAGACCAATGAGAGAGTGCCCATTTAAACAAGAACACCCAGGTTTACATAAAAGTAGTGGTACCAGCGTAAAACAGTGGCAAGGGTGTGTGCATATGTGTGTGCGTGGTGCCCTGGCTTAATTGTGTCAATTATAACTAGGGACACTTTGGCCTACAGGATGAAGGAAACAGGGGTTCTGCCTCTGCTTTGCTTCAACAAGCTTCACACCTAGGATAGGCCTTCCCATCTCTGGGTCCCAGGTCCCTCCCTTGTAAAATGAGCATAGCAGTAGCTCTTACCAATAAAGCATGGGAGCTAAGACATCAGCCTGTTCTGGGTCTCTTTTCCAACAGATCTCCTGTCTCCCCCACTGACTCCAAATCACGCAGACCATGCTTCTCAGGAGCCCAGGATACCTGGTTTGTGGTAGGGTTCTGCCAATGGCAATAAAGAGGCTGGAGGGCAGAGGTGCCACCATCCTCGTGACGCTGACTCAGCCTCCTCTTCCATGCCTGCTCTCCCAGCAAGCGTGACTCAGTGGCAGCTTTGCACGGATGGCCTGGATCCTGGTTCCAGGAGTATAGTCCCTCCCATCTCCCCATTAGAGGGATGGGAGTGCATCATGGTGGACAGAGAGGTTAGCTGAGCTTCCTCAGTTACTTAAGGTCACCCTGTTAATAGGCATGGAGAAAAAATACAAGCTGAGCTGTGTGGATCCAGAGTCCACCCCTCTCCCCTGCAAGACCATGCTGCCTCCCAGAACCCTTTCTATTTATGTTGCTTTTACCCATGTAAGGAAGTCTATGATGTTTTTCTCTCTGTAGTTTTTACAGCTCATGTGCTAAGGGCCTCAGTGACACAGCATCTTCATGACTTTCTGAAGAATGCTGTGGGAACCTGGGGCCAAGCATGTAGAATAATTGGCTTTGGGACTACAGTCTCTGAGAAGGGCAGTTTTATGGAAAGTAGCCCTGAGCATAACTCTGACTCTAGTCCCTGACTATTATCTCATCAAAGAATCTGACAAATCTGTCCACATCACCTAAGTCTCATAGGCTAGAAAGAACCAGCAGTTGCAAAACGGTGGATTTCCTGTTTGTAAACAGATGAGTTTGAGACCTGTGGAAGAGAAATACAGGTGAAGATAGTGTCCTAGATGGTGAGGAGGGAAGGAGCTGAGGAAGCTGGCCTCAAAACGAGGCACTTCTGCCCAGTTAATAATTTCAGTTTTTACTTAAAAAAATTAATAGACTTTCAGAGCAGTTTCAGGTTTACAGGAAAGTCAAACTGAAAGTAGAGTCCTCATATTTCCCCTCCCCCCCCACACAGTTCCCCTGTTATTAATGAAAATGTTTTACCGAACACTGACTATGCAGCAGGAACTTACCCTGTCATTTCATTCATCTTCCCCGGAGCACTGGAGGAAGGTATTTCCATGCATTCTTGCTTTCACAGAGGCTGAGAGGGAGCCTCAGAAAGGGTGGAGGTTGAAGGTCATAGAGTAACTGAAAGCAGCGGTCTTGACCTCGTGTCTGCCTGACACTTGGTGGTGTAACAGGAGGCCTCTTGTGAGTGGATTTGGATTATTCATGTGCCTCTTGGCCAGTGACAAGAATGCTCATATAATGCTTCTTAGTGGCCTGTTGTTTAACCAGAGTCTTAAGGGTTAATAAAAGAACTTAGAGGATCTTTTTGAGGCAAGATTATTAGACAGCCATTTTCCTGTTACTGAAAAGCTTTCATGGCTAGAAACTTCTTTATGGTCTCCATTGGAAGCAGTTCTCCTTTTAGGTATTTTTATGTTCATTAAGAAACCAGTCAGGCAAGGTGTGGTGGCTCAGGCCTGTAATCCCAGCACTTTGAGAAGCCGAGGCAGGTGGATCACCAGGTCAGAAGTTCAAGACCAGCCTGACCAATATGGTGAAACCCCATCTCTACTAAAAATACAAAAATTAGCCAGGCGTGGTGGCATGTCGGTAATCCCAGCTACTTGGGAGGCTAAGGCAGGAGAATTGCTTGAACCCGGGAGGCGGAGGTTGCAGTGAGCCAGGATCATGCCACTGCACTCCAGCCTGGGCAGACAGAGCAAGACTCCTTCTAAAAAAAAAAAAAAAAAGAAAAGAAAAGAAAAGAAAAGAAACCAAACCAGTAAACCCAGGGGGAAATCACCCAGATTAGTTTTGTGCCTGGATTTATACACATATGCTTGAGGGGGAGAGTGAGCCAGGGCCTCACAGTCCCAAAAGCCTACATGTTTTCTGAGACATAAACTATGGCTCTTTTTTATTTGGAATAGGGTAAAAAATGTCAACCCTATTTTTTTCATCAGGATAGAAAAGGAAAGTCAAGAGAGGCTGAACAAAGTCTCCAGTGTCCCAGTGTTTGAAGCAAAATCATGTCCTGTGTGCACGAACAGGCAGGACCATGGACAGATCCACAGCGCATGGTTGCCATCTCCACCCCTGGGCCTGTGAGGAATCCACTCCCTCACATGGGCCTGCCTGGGGTGCAAGGAGTCTGGGCTGGATTCTCTCCAGTGGCTTTGGCAGAGAATTCCTAGGAGTGAAATCCCAGTGCCTGGACTGTGGGACACTTAGTCAAGTGCTGAGCATGGAGGGCTAGATGCTGCGCAGGGACTGAGACAGGAGATGGCACAGGTAGAAGTGGTCAGGACTCAGTGGTGGCAGGGGCTGTGGCTCCTGAGCCATTAGTGTCTCCTGTGATTCTTCCTTGTGGCAGATATGTGATGGGCTGGTGATTTGAGCTGTCTCAAAGGTAGGTAGTAGCGTCCAATAGAGTATTGCAGAAATAAAATGTCTAGAGGACCAAAGATCATTCATTCATTCATCATTCAGCAAACACCTACAGTGCCCACTGTTGTCCAGGGCCTGTGACTGGTGCTGAGAATGCAAAAATAAATAAGTTGAGGACCCTGCTTGGAGAAGCCCACCGTTACAAAGGGTATCCGTGAAATGATGCATTACACCAAAATAACCCCACCAATCAATCGGGAGGTGTGAGGGAGCTCAGGGGAGTCCATCTCTTCTTGAAGCATGTGGGGCTGGAGATGAGCTCTGACTGTTGCTGATGCAAAAAGACATTGAGCCAGAAGTCTGGGGAGGCAGCCGGCTCACTGTGCACAGGCAACGCACCACAGGGGCCACGTGGAGAATAGCGCTGCGTGAACAATAGTGTGGGGTAGAGAATAGCGTGGTGTGCAGCTGCTGGAACACTGTGCGGATTATGTCAACAGACGCTGTTTCAAGGGCCTGGAGAGGCATAAGCCACAGCCTTTATCATAGGCGAAGTCTTCCAGCTAATATTTACACAGCTCGGGAGCATAAAATATCAAACAGCTACAAAATGAGCACAAGATTCTCTGTGGCTTTGGGCTAAGAGATTTCTGAAAAGGTCTTTCTGGGAAATAATCTGTGAATAAATAACAGAGAATAATTTAAAAAATAAGAACCGGGTCTTATTTGACACTTTGACTAGGAATATTTCTTTCGATGTGTGTCATATGTGTCCGCTTGCTGTGTTTGTTTACTCCAGAGACACGTGATTTGGCCTGGTGCTTGGCTTAAAGCTGGTACTCCCCAGAAGCTGAGCATCTTTCTGAACCTTGCCCAGCTACCCCTTCTGAGTCTTCAGCTTGCTGCCTCACGTGTTTGGCCCCCCAGGGGGCCCAATAGATATAGCTAGAATATTTGCTTCAAAAGGCATTGCCAGTCATGCACCAGATCATTCAAATCCTGAAGAAAAGATTATGAGCTTTCACTACATAAAAATTAAAATCCTTATAGATCAGAATAGAACTATAAGCAAATTGGGTCCAATAAAAATAAGAAAAATACCTGCAAAACATTGCACAGACATAAGAGTAGATGTATTAGTACGTTAGAACTCTCACAATTAAATAAGAAATATCTAACACCCTAGTGGAAAAGAATGCAGTGAGCAATAAATTCATTTTAAAAAATCCAAATGGCAAAGAAACACATGAAAAAGCTATTCAATTTCATTAATCAAAGCAGGGGCCAGGCACGGTAATCCTAGTATTTTGGGAGGCTGAGGCAGGTGGAACACTTGCGGTAAGGAGTTAGACCAGCCTGGCCAACATAGTGAAACCCTGTTGGTGGCATGCGCCTGTAATCCCAGCTACTCGGGAGCTTGAGGCTGGAGAATTGCTTGAACCCAGGAGGCAGAGGTTGCAGTGAGCCAAGATAACACCACTGCACTCTAGCCTGGGTGACAGAGTGAGACCCTGTCTCAAAAAAATAAATAAATAAAACAGAATCATTAATGCTTATAAGGCTAGTTAAGCTTAAAATGAACATTCAGTCCCAGTGATTGTATGGTGAAATGAGCATTCTTGCACACTCCCTACTGGGAGAGTAACTTGGTTAAAAAAAAAAAAAAGATGTTTTAGGGGAAAATTTGGCAATATATTTTCGAAACACTAAAAATATTTATCTCTAGAAGAATTTGTTCTAAATAAATTATAAAATAAGTGTAAATGTTCTTTTTATAAATTTTTTAATGCAAAAGAAAGTGTGCAGAAATGTTAATAGGTTGCACATTTTAGGATTATTTAGAAAAGCTAATAGCTGATATTTACTGAGCGCTAAATTGTTACCATTTATTTATTTAGTTGTTACAAAAAATTCTTGGAGGTGTTACAGGCATATCTCTGTGAAAGGAAAATATCTTAGGCCCTTTCAAGCTGGGAACCACTCAGGACAAATCTGCCTCCCATTCTATTCAGGTCATCCCTTTGCTGACAGAGATACATGCATATTCTGATTGCCTTCTTTGGAAAGACTTACCAGAAACTCGGAAGAATGCAGCCATCTGTCTTTCACCTACCTGTGACCTGGAAGCCCCCAGCGGGAGGGCCTTGATTTGCACTGCCTCCGCCTTTCTGGACTAAACTAATGTACTTGTTACAAATTGATTGATATCTCATGTCTCCCTAAAATGAGCATTCTTATACACTCCCTATTGGGAATGTATAAATGCTCATGTCCCACCTTCGGGACATGTCGTCAGGACTTCCTGAGGCTGTGTCACAGGTGTGTCCTCAACCTTGGCAAAATAAACTTTATAAATTAACTGAGATCTGTCTCAAATTTTCAGAGTTTGCACCTCAGAAATATTACAAATTCAGTTCCAGGTGACCACCGTAAACTGAATCGCATGAAGTTTTTGATTCTCCAGTGCATACAAAAGTTCTGTTTACACTATAGTGTAGTTTATTAAGTGTGCAATAGCATTATATATACAAAGTATATACCTTGATATAAAAATAATTTATTACTAAAAATGCTAATGATCACCTGATCCTTCAGCAAATGTAATCTTTTTGCTGGTGAAGGGGCTTGCCTCCATGTTGATGGCTGCTGACCGATTAGGGTAGTGGTACTGATGGCCACGAGAAACAGACCTCTGGGACACTGAACTAGGAAGGAAGAGGTGTTTTATTACAGCCCCGGAGCGAGGCAACAATTCTTTGTCTAATAGCCAAGCTCTTTAATAAAGAGAAGCTCTGCCTTTATAGAGGCTTACACTCCAGATATTACACGTGAAAGGATCTTAGGTTTACAGCCTTAGAAATTACATGTGAAAGTGTCTTGGGTTTACAGTTTTAGAAATCACATTTCTTGGTCTTGGTCGATGGAGGAGGAGTGGGGTGGGGGTTCGATCTTGTTTAAGTAAAAACAGTGCCTTCTGGATAGATTCCCCCATACTATGCCTGCCATCTATAGGAAGGTGATTTAGGAGGCGCCAGTTGGCCAGCCTTTTCTTCCCTTGAACTGCAGTGTGGAGGTCAAGGGGGAGGTGATCCTAGATGCCTGGGTCTCCTTCCTCAGTACCTGAAAATTATGGTAACTGTGGCAATTGCTTAAACAAAGCAACAATGAAGTTTTCTGCATCAATTGACTCTTCCTTTCATGAAGGATTTCTCTGTAGCATGTGAAGCTGTTTGATAGCATTTTACCCCCAGTAGAACTTCTTTCAAAATTGGAGTCAATTCTCTTAAATCTTACTGCTGCTTTGGCAACTCGGTTTATGTAATATTCTAAATCCTTTGCTGTTGTTTCAACAGTACCCACGGTCTCTTCAACAAAACTAGATCCTATCTCAAGAAACTACTGTCTTTGATCCACAAGAAGCAACTAATCTTCAAATTTTATCATGAGGTTTTAGCAATTCAGTCCCATCTTCAGGCTCCACTGAAAATTCTAATTCTCTTTTTATTTCCACCCCTGAAATTTTTATTTCCACCCCTTTTTATTTCCACCTCTTTTTATTTCCACCCCTGAAATTTTGAACCTCAAAGTCATCTATGAGGATTGGAATCAACTTATTCCAAACTCCTGTTAATATTGATATTGTGACCTCTTCCCATGAATCACAAATGTTCTTAATGGCATCTAGAATAGTAAATTCTTTCCAAAAGTTTTTCAATTTACTTTGCCGAAGTTCATGAGAGGAATCACTATCTATGGGAGATGTAGCCTTATGAAATGCATTTCTTAAGTAATAAGACTTGAAAGTCGAAATTACTCTTTGCTCGATGGACTGCAGAGTGGATGTTGTGTTAGCAGGAATGAAAACAACATTCATCTCCTTGTACATCTCCATCAGAGCTCTTGAGAGACCAGGTGCGTTGTCAATGAGCAGTAATATTTTTGAAAGGAATCTTTCCTTCTAGAAGTAAGTCTCAACAATGGTGTTCAAATATTCAGTAAACCACACTGTAAACAGATGTGCTGTCATCCAGGCCTTGTTGTTCCATTTATAAAGCACAAGCAGAGTAGATTTGGCATAATTTTTAAGGGTCCTAGAATGTTCAGAATGGTAAGTAAGCACAGGCTGCAATTTAAAGTCACCAGCTGTGTTATCCCCTAATGAGAGTTAGCCTGTGCTTTGAAGCTTTGAAGTCAGGTATTGACTTCTCCTCTCTGGCTATGAAAGCCCAAGAGAGTGTCTTCCTCCGACAGAAGGCTATGTTGTCTACACTGAAGGTCTATGGTTTACTGCAGCCACCCTCGTGGATTATCTTTGCTAGATCTTCTGGATAACTTGCTGCGGCTTCTCCATTGGCTCTTGCTGTTTCACCTTGCACTTTTATGTAATGGAGTCAACTTCTTTCCATAAACCTCATGAACCAAAGTTTGCTAACTTCAGACTTTTTTTCTGCAACTTTCTCACCTCTCTCAGTCTTCATAGAATTGAAGACAATGAAGACCTTGCTCTGGATTGGGCTTTGGCTTAAAGAAATGTCATTGGGCTTTGGCTGGTTTGATCTTCAATCCAGACCACTAAAACCTTCTCCACAGCAGAAATGAGGCTATTTTTCTTAGCATTCATGTGCTGACTGGAGTAGCACTTCTAATTTCCTTCAATAACTTTTCCTTTGCTTTCATATCCTGGGTAGCTTTCCGGGACAAGAGGCCTCACTTTTGACCTAGCTCAACTTTTGACATGCCTTCCTCACTCAGCTGAATCATTTCTAGCTTTTGATTTAAAGCAAGAGACATACTACCTACTCTTCCTGTCACTTGAACACTTAGAGGCCATTTCAGGGTTATTAACTGACCTAATTTCAATATTGTCGCATCTCAGAGAACAGGGAGGCCCAGGAAAAAGAAGAAAGACAGGAGAATAATGGGTCAGTGGTGCAGTCAGACACACAAATTTATTAAGTTGACCATGATGTGGGTGTGGTCCACGCTGTCCCAAAACAATGACAATAGTAACACTAAGATTTCTGATCATAGATCACTATAACAGATTAATAATCATGAAATGGTTTGAAATATTGCAAAAATCTCTAAAATGTAACACAGAGACATCGAGTGAGCACACGTTGTTGGAAGCACTGTGCCTAGAGACTTGCTGGATTCAGGGTTGCCACAAACCTTCTATTTGTAAAAAATGCAATGAAACAGGGTGTACCTATACTATTACTGTCATGATTTTTGTTCCCAGTTAAAGAAAATGAGGTTTAGCATGGTAGCAATTTACGCTGGTTGTACAGCTAATACATGCTATTACAATAGCTAATACATGTGATTACAATAGCTAATACGTAGAATCAGGGTCTGACTCACAGTCTTTTCTTTGGCTCTCGGTCTTGGACTGTTGGCCACTGAGATACACCAGTGCTTTCCACTATGTGGGTGAAAATTGGAAATAATATAAATGCTCAACAACAGAGGTACATATTGTGAATATGGCACATTCACATTGTGAAATACTTGTGAGAAATCACACAATAGAAAAGTATTTATTGGCCAGGTGCGGTGGCTCATGCCTGGAATCCCTGCACTTTGGGAGGCTGAGGTGGGCAGATCACTTGAGATCAGGAGTTCAAGACCAGGCTGGCCAACATGGCAAAACTCCGTCTCTACTAAAAAAAAAAAATTAGCAGGATGTGCACCACCATGCCCTGTAGTTCCAGCTACTTGGGAGGCTGAGGCAGGGGAATCACTTGAACCTGGGAGGCAGAGGTTGCAGTGAGCCAAGATCATGCCACTGCCACTGCACTCTAGCCTGGGTGACAGAGCAAGACACTGTCTCAAAAAAAAAAAAAAAAAAAATTTCACTAAAATTGAAATTTTTTATATGATAGAAAAATAATTAAGATTATGACTTATTAGTTTGATGAAATATTCTACAGTCATTTAAAAATGAGAACTATGCCAGATGCTGTGGCTCATGCCTGTAATCCCAACATTTAAA
>CAUYLG010050747.1:0-95761 GCA_963573385.1 Cacajao melanocephalus | reverse complement strand
AAGGGGCCAGTTATCTGTGCCTTGTTTTCAAAGTGACATTTGGTGAAATCTACAATGTTAAGACTTTCAAGTCTAGGCCAGGCATGGTGGCTCATGCCTGTAATCACAGCACTTTGGGAGGCTGAGGTGGAAGGATCATTTGAAACCAGGGTTTTGAGACCAGCCTGGGCAATATAGCAAGACCCTATCTCTACAAGAAATAATTTTTAAAAATTATCTGGTTGTGGTGGCATGAAACCGTAGACCCACCTATTAGGGATGCTGAGGCAGCAGGATTGCTTCAGCCCAGGAGTTCAAGACCATCCTGAGCAACATAGCAGTCATTTAAAATAGATGCTTTTCCTGCCTTTCATCGTAGGGTATGTTCAGACTCCGGGAGCTTCTGCCACTCTAAGCCTTTGCTACTTGCCATTCCCCTGAGCTTTGGACTCTCCCCTCTTTACTTGACTACGTCTTTTCTTTGATCTATGACTTAGGGTTTTCTTTTATCCGTACCACATGCTCTTTTTTCCTACTCTTAGCTTTGAAATCCAATCATAAACAAAATAGCAAATTTAAATGGCATTTCATTTGAAATGCATTTTATTTTTATTAATGTGAAATATATTGTCTTTCCTCATGAAAAGACAAAATGAGGCATTTTACTCCACTTATATTTTGATTAAATGTTCTGGAATTTAAATTTTCCTTTTCTGTTTTATCAGAGACTAGGATTGCAACCCCTGCTTTTTTTTGCCCTCCATTTGTTGGTAAATCTTCCTCCATCCCTTTATTTTGAGCCTATTTATGTCTTTGCACATGAGATGGGCCTCCTGAATGCAACACATTGGTGGGTCTAGACTCTTTATCCAATTTACCAGTCTGTGTCTTTTGATTGGGGCATTTACCCATTTACATTTAAAGTTAATATTGTTATGTGTGAATTTGATCCTGCCATTTTGGTGCTAGCTGGTTGTTTTGCCGATTAGTTGACGCAGTTTCTTCATCGTGTCGATGGTCTTTACAATTTGGTATGTTTTTGCAGTGGCTGGTACTGGTTGTTCCTTTCCATGTTTAGTACTTCTTGCAGGAGCTCTTGTAAAGCAGGCCTAGTGGTGACAAAATCTGTCAGCAATTGCTTGGCTGTAAAGGATTTGATTTCTCCTTCACTTATGAAGCTTAGTTTGGCTGGATATGAAATATGGGTTGAAAATTCATTTCTTTAAGGATGTTGAAAAATGGCCCCCATTCTCTTCTGGCTTATAGGGTTTCTGCCAAGAGATCTGCTGTGAGTCTGATGGGCTTCCCTTTGTGGGTGACCCGACCCTTCTCTCTGGCTTCCCTTAGCATTTTTTCCTTCATTTCAACCCTGGTGAATCTGAGGATTGTGTGCCTTGGGGTTGCTCTTCTTGAGGAATACCTTTGTGGTGTTCTCTGTATTTCCTGGACTTGAATATTGGCCTGCGTTGCTAGGTTGGGGAAGTTCTCCTGGATAATATCCTGAAGAGTGTTTTCCAACTTGGTTTCATTCTCCCCATCACATTCAGGTACACCGATCAAACATAGATTTGGTCATTTCACATAATCCCATATTTCTTGAAGACTTTGTTCATTTCTTTTCATTCTTTTTTCTCGAATCTTGCCTTCTTGTTTTATTTCACTGAGTTGATCTTCAATCTCTGGTATCCTTTCTTCCACTTGATTGATTCAGCTGTTGAAACTTGTATATGCTGCACAAAGTTCTCATGCTGTGTTTTTCAGCTTCATCAAGTCGTTTATGTTATTCATTCTAGTTAGCATTTCGTCTAACCTTTTGTCAAGGTTCATAGTTTCTTTGCATTAGGTTAGAACGTGCTCCTTTAGCTTGGAGAAGTTTATTATTACCCACCTTCTGAAGCCTGCTTCTTTCAATTTGTCAAACTCATTCTCCATCCAGTTTTGCTCCCTTGCTGGTGAGGAGTTGTGATCCCTTGGAGGAGAAGAGGCGTTCTGGTTTTTGGCTATTTCAGCGTTTTTGCACTGGTTTCTTCCCATCTTTGTGGATTTATCTACCTTTGGTAAGACCACTTTTTAAGGGGAAGGGAGACTGAAGGTCAGTAGCAAAGGAATAGGGGCCCCTCATCTTGGTCAGTGAATGGGAGAGACACACTTCCACTACCTTGTCTCCTGGGTTTTTTTTGTTTTAATAATTTTTAACTGTTAAAAATTTCACAAATCTGTAACAGCCAAATCTTCTCGGTTTTAAACATGGTCACAGATTTTTTTTTTTTTTGCCACTCATCCCATCAAGAAGTGGGGCGTCTGTCCCTCTGCCTTGTATCTGGGCAGCTTGTGACCGCTACCAATGAAATACAGTGAAATACAGATGCAGTGTGACCTCCAGGGTAAGGTCATAAAAGGCCTTGTAACCTCTATCTTGTTTGCTATGAGAATTTGCACTTGGAGCCAATGTAGGAAGTCTGGTTACCTTGAGAGCACCACGCTGGAGTGCCTGCACATTCTCTCTCTGTTGGAGAATTATTCAGGGGTGCTTTTATTTCTTGCAAAATAGAAACAAAGTCAAACAAATAGACACTGTCATTGATTAGTTGTGGATGGTGGTCATAGAGGTATTAGGTTTTGTGTATTTGAACTGAGGCATGGAACCGAAGGCCGATTCACCCTGACTTCCTAGAACTAAATGAAAAGAAAACCCCCAACTTTCCTCCCATAAATAACAAAAGGGCCAGAGGCTACTCCCTTTGCCAACGCCCACCTTTTCTGAGGGGCAGAAAGGAAATTGAACAAAAAAATTGCTTTTTGCAACCAATCAGAATCAGACTTTTTAGTTGTTGTTGTTTTTGAAACGGAGTTTCGCTCTTGTTGCCCAGGCTGGAGCGTGCAATGGTGCAACCTCAGCTCACCGCAGCCTCCGCCTCCCGGGTTGAAGCAATTCTCCTGGCTCAGATTTGTTGCTGTCTGTAAACAATGAGACTGATTGCAGGCCACCACTTCATTTACATGGGGTGAACACCAAGTGGCCAATGGAAACCCCTAAGGGGCGTTTGGACCCCAGAAGTTTCTATATCCAGGCCCTTAAGCTGCTGCTTGGCCGGCTCCCACACTGTGAAGTGTACTTTCAATAAATCTCTGCTTTTGTTGCTTCATTCTTACCTTGCTTTGGTGTGTGTTTTGTCCAATTCTTTATTCAAAATGCCAAGAGCCTGGACAACTTGTGTCAAGACTCTTTACTGGTAACAGAACCAGCCCGACCTGGTATGTTCTATTTCAATGAATGTTATTATAAATCAAAGATCAGGCCGGATTTCTTGTTTATAAAATGGATTTCTTGAAGACTTTGTCTTCATTATTTAACATTATATAAGAAGCCTAGCTTGAAACTGCCATGCTGTGAGGAAGCCCAAGCTATTTACATGGAGTGAAACAGATGTTCAGTCATCAGCTGTTTCTGCCATCCCAGTGTAAGCACTAGACAAATGAGTGAAGAAGCTATTTGGGACATTCTAGCCCCAACAGACACAAAGGGAAAAAGAATCAACAAATCCATCTATATGCTGAGCACAGTGGCTCATGCCTGTAATCCCAGCATTTTGGGAGGCCGAGGAAGGCTGATCACTTGAGGTCAGGAGTTCAAGATCAGCCTGGCCGATGTGGTGAAACCCCATGTCTACTAAAAATATAAAAATTAGGGCCAGGCACAGTGGCTCACACCTGTAATCCCAGCACTTTCAGGGACCAAAGAGGTGGATCACCTGAGGTCAGGAGTTCAAGGCCAGCCTGGCCAACATGGTGAAACCCCTGTCTCTGCTAAAAATAAAAAAAATTAGCTGGGCGTGGTGGCAGACGCCTGTAATCTCAGCTACTCAGGAGGCTGAGGCAGGAGAATCACTTGAACTTGGGAGGCAGAGGTTGCAGGGAGTTGAGATCACCCCACTGCACTCCAGCCTGGGCAACAGAGTGAGACCCAGTCTGAAAAAGAAAAAAAAAAATCTTGTTATGGCTAGGCATTGTGGCTCACATTTATAGTCCCAGCACTTTGAGAGGCTGAAGCAGGAAGATGGCTTGAGCTTAGAAGTTCGAGACTAGCCTAGGCAACCAGCAAGATCTCCTCTCATTTTTAAAAAAATGTAAAAAAAAATCTTGTTACAATTTTAATTGGATTTGCTTATAATTTATCAATTAATTTAGGAAGGCATGATATAATATTAACTCTTCCATCCAGGACTGCGGTGTATTTCTTCAATGATTTGGAACTTTTAAAATTCTGCAATCCTGTATATTTTTCTTCTTATAGGTCTTGCAGATTTCTTACGAAATTTATGTCTAGTTATGGATTTTGCTGGTATTGTTCATGGAATTTTTTATTTCAAATTTTGTTTCCTAATTACTCAGATTAATTTTCCAACACCTACCACCAGCTCTTTCAAGGCAGCTTATAGGGGTTAGTGGTAGCAACTCTTCTCTTGGAGATAGTCTTACTTGTCTGTACAAAGAAATGTGTCATGTTCCAGGACAGAATGTACTGCTCGTAGGATGAATGGAGAGCAGCATCCCTGTTGTCTGCCGTGGTTGTCAGCCTTCCTTCAGGTGACTTTGGCCTGTGATTTTCTGTCCTGTTTGGGCCTCAAGTTATCTGAAAGGAATAATATTGAAGAGGGTGTTTCTGAATTTCCGTGTTCTCATGTTTTTAGTTCTTCACAGCCTACTTCAAACATTATTCGTTCTTGCTTCTGCCTCTCCTCTATCTTTCAGATGTTAGATGTAGTCAAAAGCACTTGCCTTTCTTCCACACACAGGTGGACTGAATTCCAGTCCCAGCTCTGCACTGACGTGTGAGAATTCAAGTCGGTCAGTTACTCTGGAGGTCTGTGTCCTCCTCTGTAACATGATGAGGGTGGCTTGATGACTGCTAAGAAGCTAACGGATGCCAAGAGACAGCAAAGTCAAGGAAAAAGACCCTGGGCTCTGCAGACACACACCATGGAATTGAAGGTTGGCTATCCGATTCTTTGTAGTGTGTGGCCTTGGGCAAGTCAGTGTGTACAACTGTTTTCTGTGTTAAATTGAATATATCAACACCCACGATGGCCAAGTGCAGTGGCTCATGCGTATAATCCCAACACTTTGGGAGGCCAAAGAGGAAGGATGGCTTGAGCCCAAGAGTCTGAGATCAGCCTGGGAAACATAGTGAGACCCCATCCCTACCAAAAATAATTTTTTAAAATTAGGCATTTTGTTTCAAAAATTTCAGAGAAAGGCACCAGTATCTAGAGTCTTATTTGAGGGGCAGTCTTCCCACCTCAGCTTCCTGACTAGCTGGGACCACAGCTATACATGGTGGTACATTCCTGTAGTCCCAGCTACTCAGGAGGCTGAGGTGGGAAGGTTACTTGAGCTGGGTAGGGCAAAGCTGTAAAGAGCGAATTCATGACTCAACACTGCACTCCTGTCTGGGTGATAGAGACCCTGTCTCTAAATAAATAAATAAATACGCCCACTTCACATGAGCATAGGGAACACTAGGTAGAAACACCTATGACCTTGTATACAGCACTGTTCTTGGTGCTTTATGTGTATTAGCTCCTTTAATCTTCACAACTCTAGAACCCCCATTTCACAGTTGATAAAAACAGGTACAGAGAGGGTAGGTATATCACTTGCCAGTGTCATACCCTGCTATGAAACACTCATGTGTGGCAATGTAAAGCACACACAATATTTGGCACATATAAACTGCATCAATTAAGTCATCCACTGCAGTTCCAAAGCTGTAATTTTTGGTATTTTTACATCTGCCTTCACAGACAGCCTTGGAAATGTTTCCTGTGGTTTTTGAACTCCACTTTTAGCTCTGACTCACACAGTCACTTTATCCTAACCACTTCCTGCAGCATCAAGAACTGTTTCCAGCTGCTAGTTTCTACAGAGGATTGTCCTTGGAGGGTGGGGTGTCCACTGTGGTTCCAGCTGCAGCTCTGGAGCCAACACAGAAAGATGCCCTCTGCAGGACAGTAAGAGAAATACCACATGAGGTTGGCTGGGATATGTGCCTCGGCACTGTCTTTGTTTCAAAGAACCAAAGCTTTCCTGCGCAAATGGCCTCTTGGTCATTTCAGCTTACCTCAACTGCATTTTTAAAATTTCAGTTTTTGCTCTGGAGCTTCAGGGGAATTGGGGCATGAGACAATTATGCCCTAGTTAAAGAACAGTCTGTCTGCATAAATTTTATGCCTGCAGAGTGTGTATGTGTGTGTGTATGTGTATGTGTGTGTTAGGAGATAGGTCTGGGATGTGTTTCATTCAGTACTGGATCAAGGTTCCTTATTTGACTTGCTAATTTAAACTCATTCTACTTTGGAAACCTCTAATATTTTTTCTCTATAAGGAGAGTCTGCTTTTAAAAATCATTTGCCTAATCTTATGCACCCCAGTGAAACAAAGTCCCAGGCAATAAATTTGTAAATTTTTCTGTTATAAAAGTAATGGAGCAAAATATGAAATTTCTCCTTTAAAATTTAGCTTGCCATATTTTATTTTGCCTTATTATTTCACACTGAGCATATATTTGTGGACTGTTTCATGAGTCATAAAACTTTAAAATGCTCATTGAAAAAAATTAAAACGGCTGGGCACAGTGGCTCACGCCTGTAATCCCAGCACTTTGGGAGGCCAAGCAGGTGGATGATGAGGTCAGGACTTCAAGATCATCATGGTGAAACCCTGACTCTACTAAGAATACAAAAAAATTAGCCGGGCGTGATGGCGGGCGCCTGTAATCCCAGCTTCTCGGGAAGCTGGGGCAGAGAATTGCTTGAACCCAGAGACGGTGATTGCACCACTGCACTCCAGCCAGAGTGAGACTCTTGTCTCAAAAAAAAAAAAAAAAAAAAAATTGAAATGTGTAGATGACACAGAGAGACAAGGCCAACTCCTACCCCCAATTCTACTCTCTAGTAGCCATATTTATTTCTTTCGTTTCCCTCCCGATAAATTTTAACAATTTTTTTTTGTTATTTACAAACATGGGATCATACTATCTGCACTGTACTGCAAACATGCTTTTTCCATTGAATAATACATAGACCATCTTTGCACATTAGCACACAAAAACTCACTGCGCTGTTTTCAGTGGATGCAGTGTAGTCCATGGAATTGATTTACCAAAACTTATTCAGCCAGTGCCCTGGTGACAGACATTTAAGGGATTTACAGTTTCTGACTAACTGGCAAGTGTGGCAGGCGGGGAAGTGTTCTAGGATTATCACCGTGATACGTGTACGAAAGTGCCCCTGAGACTACCATGAAGGTGAATACAGCCTCCTTATGCTTACTTGAAGACAGGAGTCTTGAATGTAGGACCTAGGAAAACAGACCATCTAGCTGGTTTTCCAAGATTTTTTGTGGGCTGCAATACACTTGGATCAAAGGAAATCCTTCTTGACTGTTCAGTACGTAAAACAGTTAAAAAGTAGTGGCTGGTCTGGCATTAGCTGGGGGTCGTGGGGAGGAGGGAAGAGGGCTATGCCTACGAAGCTCCTGAAATAAGAAACCAGATGCATGTACTTTCTCTGAGCCAAACCATTACCTCTCTGGCTAATATTATGTTAGTAGATTTTTCAAAAGGAAAAACCAGAAGTTTCAGAAACTGTACTCTAGGGTTCTGAGGGGGCAGAGAGTTTGAGAATCCTTGCTCTAGCCTGCCTCTGCTGATTGAGAAAACCGTAATGCAGCTGTTGTGCTGAAATATCTGTTCCTTTCACAGCTTTTGTCATAACTGGTAACTACCGTTTATCTGTTCTCGGCCTCCTTGGAACAGGGGTCTTGCCTGACACGTGCACACTCGCACGTGGCACAGTAAGTGGGACACAGTGGGCACTCGGAAAGTATTTGCTGTAAACACGAATGAAGAAGGGTGACAGGCTAATAAAGGGTGGAAGGCTTTTGGGGTCAGCACAGCCCCGGGACGTCCCATTCCCGTGGGCCGCCAGACGCCAGGAAACACGCGGACTCCACTTCGCGGCGCCGCGCCCAGGATACCAGAGACTGCATCGACTCTTTCCAGATATAGGGCGCGCGGCAACTCCGGCGAAAAGCAGCTATAGGCTGTCGCGGCTGCCAATCAGACCAACGGCGCCGCGACTCGGAGACCTCTGGGAGACATGGGTCCCAGGACATCCGCTCTCCAACTGGCTTGCGTGCTCCCGGGGCACTCTGGGAGATGTGCCTCTGGCAGTGGTCTGCGTATGTGCATGCGTGAGGGCGGGGCGTTGGGGGTCTGTCTGGCGTGTCCCTTGCACCTTCTATGAGCCCCTCGGCAAAAGCCGCCATGGGGCCCCTCCCTGAGCCAGCCCGGGACGCCGGCGGGAATTAGGCGCGGGTCCTGTCTCGCTTGACCCCAGCGCGTTCTGGCGCCCTGCGAACACTTCCTCTTTATCCTCGGCCGCTCTTCCCGCATGTCTCCTTCCCCACACCCCTTCTCCTCGGGGTGCCGAGCCAGAGAGGGGCTGCCGGGTCAGAGACCCCCGGAGTGGCGCCACCCTCCGCTCGGGCGTGGGGTTCGCGGGGCGTCGGCGGGAGGGGTCCTGGAGGGAACGGCTGTGTGGGGGCGGGACCCCCTCCTCCCCACAGACGCGCCCCTGACACTCGTGCCCTGGCTCTGCTGACGTCCGAGGACGCAACTGACGGTTCCTCCCCCGGTGCCCGACACGGTTACCTCCCGGAATTGCCGGAACAACCCATTTGGTAGGAAACGGAAACTGAGAAAAATCGACTAATTGCCCAGGTCACACGGCCCCAAATATTTGAGTCTCGTATTTCCTACCATTTCGTGGAGCTTCCAGACTCGTAAACAGTTGCAAAACAGGGTGATGAGTGGGAATGGCATAAGCACGGGGCGGGGAGAGGAAGTGGGGAGCACCTTAGAGGGCAGGATTCAACAAACGGAACCTCGAAGGGGGTCAGTGTCAGTGCTGCTTCGTAGTTGGTGAGAAAATAAAGGGCCGGGCACGGTGGCTCAGGCCTGTAATCCCAGCACTTTGGGAGGCCGAGGCGGGTGGATCACGAGGTCAGGAGTTCGAGACCAGCCTGATCAACAAACCTGGTGAAACCCCATCTCTACTAAAAATATAAAAGCTATCCAGGCGTGGTGCTGTGCACCTGTAATCCCAGCTACTTGGGAGGCTGAGGCAGGAGAATCGCTTGAACCTGGGAGGTGGAGGTTGCAGTGAGCCGAGATCATGCCGCTGCACTCTGCTTGGGCAACAGAGTGAGACTGTCTCAAAAATAAAAAATAAAAAAATAAAATATGAAACCAATTCCCTGCACTCACTAAGCCTATTATTCTGCTATTTTTTTCCTCCAACTTCCTTATCACTTCCGGATATATTATGTATTTGTTTATATCAGTACACACTTTCCTGTAAGAATGTAGGCTCAGGCCAGGTGCAGTGAACCACACCTGTAATCCCAGCACTTTGGGAGGCTGAGACAGGTGGATCACCTGAGGTCAGGAGTTTGAGACCAGCCTGGCCAACATGGTGAAACCGTATCTCTAATAAAAATACAAAAACTAGCCAGGCATGGGGGTGGGTGCCTGTAATCCCAACTACTCAGGAGGCTGAGGCAGAAGAATCGCTTGAGCCTGGGAGGCTGAGGTTGCAGTAAGCCGAGACAGTGCCACTGCACTACAGCCTGCGCAACGGAGCGAGGCTTGTATCAAAAAAAAGAAAAAGAAAAAGAAAGGGCTCTTCTGAGTGGGCCAAACGCGGTGGTTCATGCCTGTAATCCCAGCACTTTGGTAGGCCAAGGCGGGAAGATCGTTCAAGGCCAGGAGTATGAGACAAACATGGTGAAACCCCGTCTCTACTAAAAATACAATAATTAGGCAGGCGTGGTGGTCGTGGGTGCCTGTAATCCCAGCTCCTCAGGAGGCTGAGGCAGGAAAATCACTTGAACCCTGGAGGTGGAGATTGCAGTGGCATGCTTGTACCACTGGGCACCAGAGTGAAAGTCCATCTAAAAAAAAAAAAAAAAAAGAATGTGGGCTCTTCTGAAGGGCATTTTTGTCAGAAAAAAACAAAAAAGGATGTGGGCTCTTCTGAAAGGCATTTTTATCAGAAAAAGAAAAAAAGAATGTGAGCTCTGCCAGAAATTTTGTTCTGTTCACTTCTGTATCCGTAGTACCTACAATAGCACCTGGCATACAGCAGGTGCTCTATAAGTATGAGTAAATGACTGGCCTTGCGGTGTCTCTTCCTAGCTATATGTTTAACATGTCAATTAACCCATCTAAACAGGGTGGACAACTGTCTCAATTTCCCAGGACTGAGGTTGTTTCCAGAACTGGGCTTTCAGTGCTAAAACTGAGCAAATTGGGTTTTGGTCCTAGGCAAAACGTGTTGGTCACCTAACTCTAAGCCTAAGTTGCCTCATCCATCAAAAGAATAATATTTTCCTCAGAAGGCTAAGTGAGCCTCATATGTGAGCATGTGTGTAAAATGCTGGGCCTGTGATCTAGGACATCACAGACTTTCAAAGCTTGACTTGTGTTTTGACAGCCTGTCTCTCTTGGCTTCAGCCATGGTAAACCACCTGCCTGCCCTTCAGACTGTGGGCTGGGCCCACGTCCAGCACCCTGCCCGTAGGGTGGTTAACGTGGTTCAAGGCCACCATTTTCTTTTTTCCTTTCTTTTTTTTCTTGAGATGGAGTTTCACTCTTGTTGCCCAGGTTGGAGAGCAACGGCACCATATTGGCTCACCGCAACCTGCTAGGTTCAAGCAATTCTCTTGCCTCAGCCTCCCGAGTAGCTGGGATTACAGGCATGTGCCACAACACTCGGCTAATTTTGTATTTTTACTAGAGGTGGGGTTTCTCCATTTTGGTCAGGCTGGTCTTGAACTCCTGACCTCAGGTGATCCGCCTGCCTTGGCCTCTCAAAGTGCTGGGATTACAGGCGTGAGCCACCGCACCCAGCAAGGCAACCATTTTTTTTGGGCCATTTTGACGTAGGCATTTTAGTGTATCAAAGTATGGTTTGATTTTTGGTGGAGCCCCTATGGCACAGCAACGTTTACACTTGACCTTTTAAAAAAAATCATTAACGCTTTAGGTTTCTGAATTTTTTATTTATCAAGGACTGTACTGTACAAAACATAATCTCAGCACTGAAGTAACAGCCATCACTGCAGTCAGGGGCCAGCTGACAGACAAGCCATGGATGACCAAGGGGCCTTTCTTGCCAGCTTGCTCACCCCAGAGAGGGCTGTGGAGTGATTCTAGGCAAAGTGCCTTAGAATATAGTTCGGGGCCTGGAAATTCACTTGAAATTTGAATGATTAACCTCTCAAAGGCTCAGATCTCTCCCTTAAAATTAAATATACTGGGAGTGTGGAGGAGTTTGTGTCACAGTGGGATTCATTATTCTCCACTCCAAATCAACATGGGAAATCTTCCACAACCTTCCAAATAGCTCTGTCCGTTATGTCAACAACAGACCTATTATAGTTCAATATTATACACCTCCTTTATCGTGATGGTTTAAGAGCATAGGACTGATACTCCTTTAGAAGTTAAGCTCATTATAGAAGACTTTTTTTTTTTCAGAATCTTGCTCTGTTGCCCAGGCTGGAGTGCAGTGGTGCAATTTTGGCTCACTGTAACCTCCGCCTCCCAGCTTCAAGCAATTCTCCTGCCTCAGCCTCTGGAGTAGCTGGGATTACAGGTGCATGCCACCTCACCTGGCTAATTTTTGTATTTTTATTAGAGATGAGATTTTGTCATGTTGGCCAGGCTGGTCTCAAATTCCTGACCTCAAGTGATCCACCCACCTCGGCCTCCCCAAATGCTAGGATTACAGGCATGAGCCACCGTGGCCGGCCTGAAATACTTTTTAAAGCTATCTTTTTTACTTATTACAAAAGTAACACAATCTTCATTTTTTTAATCCCAAAATGTACAGAAGTAAATGCCATGGAAAGTGAAACCCCTGGTGACCAGGAATGGAGTGAAGGTCATGGTGTCTGAGCTGCAGATTACCCAGGAATAACAGCAGAGAGTAGACCCATTGCAGCAACTTTTTTGGGCTTGCATTTGCCATGTCACCTCCAAATAAAGTCACGCATCCAATGGCAAGGGCACAAAAGAGAGCCCATGACCATTCCACTTTGATTATTAAACACTTAAATAACATTACAAGGGCAATAATTGTATTTTCACTGTAATAAATTACTGGATCCCCCCCACCACAAACAAAAGCTTTGTAAGTCTTTCTTGCCCTAGAAATTCCCAAGTGGCATCAAAACATTGCCTTCCAGAAGTCCTGCCTCAGAACTGCTTCTGTTGCAAAAAGCGTCACCGCGATTGCAAAATGTCCTGCTTTAAACCGGAAAGTCCCATTCCCTGCCCAATTCTGTCATGAGGTTTTAGTCTCAGCTCTGAGAAGTTTTCTGACCAGTCAAGATGGGATCACACAGCACCCATAGCATCACTACAGAGTCTCATCCTTTCTCCATCTGGGAGACTGCCTGGGAGGGGCTGGTTTGCCACCGTCCAGAGTCAGGGACAAGCGCTGGTCCCAGTGATAACCCAGTCAACACCCTTCTTCTGGCCCAGCCTAAAAATTCCAAAAATCTGCTGTCTGTACCATCAATGTGCATTTCAGTTCACTCCCTTTTTTTTTTTGTTTTTTGAGACTGGGTGTTTTGCTGTGTCAACTAGGCTGCAGTGCAGTGGTGCAATCACAGCTCATTGCAGCCTCAACCTAGGCTCAAGCAATCTTCCCGCCTCAGCCTCCTGAGCAGCAGGGACCACCAGTGTGTACCACCACACCCAGCTAATTTTTTTTATTTTTTGTAGAGGTGGGGTCTCCTTATATTGCCCAGGCTAATCTCAAATTCCTGGGCTTAAGTAATCCTTCTGCCTCAGCCTCCCAAGGGCTGGGATTACAGGTGTGAACCAGCATACCTGGCCCAATTCACCTACTTTTTAGGGAAGATGTTGGGTTTGGGGGGTTATAGATCAGAAAGATCTAGTGAACTGCATGTTTGTTATCAGCTATGAAAACAAAGCAGGCCGAAAGCAGTGGCTCACACCTGTAATCCCAGCACTTTGGGAGGCTGAGGCGAGTGGATCACCTGAGGTGGGGAGTGTTCAAGACCAACCTGGAGAAACCCGTCTCTACTAAAAATACAAAATTAGCCAGGCGTGGTGGTGCATGCCTCTATCCCAGCTACTTGGGAAGCTGAGGCAGGAGAATTGCTTGAACCCGGGAGGCAGAGGTTGCAGTGAGCTGAGATTGCACCGTTGTACTCCAGTCTGGGCAAGAGCAAAACTCTGTCTTTAAAAAAAAAAGGAAAGACAGAAAAGAAAACAAAGCAAAAGCACCAAATACTCTGTGAAATAGAAAACTGGTAGACCAGCTGGACAATAAGTTAAATTCAACCAACCAGAGCTCATTAAAGCTTTGAATCCCAGGCTGGGCACACACAGAGGTGCTCACACTCAGAGCTGTTTGTTCAGCTAGGTATCAGAATGTTGTGAGTGACCTGTGGAAGTGACCCATCCTGGACATCAATGGCCAGCTGGAAACGTGACATCCATGGGTAGTCATGGGTAGTAAAATCATAAATTATTGTCACGCAGGGGACGATGTTGTGAAGTGATGGATGTTTGGATCCTGGCTCTGGGCGTCATTAAGCTACAGATTCTTGGTTGCACAGGGGGATGAATGACAAACCCAGCTCTGTAGAATGCTGCAGAGATTCTAGGAGGTAGTGTTTATAAAGCAAGTAGTGGCTGGTGCAGAGGGTAAAATGCATTATTAACACAACTTCTGGCTGGAGTGGTGGCTCATGCCTGTAATCCCAGCACTTTGGGAGGCCAAAGTGAGTGGATCGCTTGAGCTCAGGAGTTCCAGACCAGCCTGTGCAGCATAGTGAGACCCTGTCTCTATAAAAAATACAAAAATTAGCCGGACGTGGTGGCGTGCACTTATAGTTCAAGCTACTCTGGAGGCAGAGGTGGGAGGGTCACTCGAGCCCAGGAGGCAGAAGTTGCAGTGAGCTGAGATCCCACCACTGCACTCCAGCCTGAGTGACTAAGCAAGACCCTGTCTCAAAAAAGAAAAAAAAAGGTATGCAAAGATCAGAAGTAGGTAACTGAGGAGTCAGTTCACCCCACATGTAACTTATTTATTTTGAGACAGAGTCTTGCTCTGTCACCCAGGCTGGAGTGCAATGGTGCTGCAATCTCAGCTCACTTCTCAAAAAAGAAAAAAAAAAAGTATGCAAAGATCAGAAGTAGGCAACTGAGGAGTCAGTTCACCCCACATGTAACTTATTTATTTATTTTGAGACAGAGTCTTGCTCTGTCACCCAGGCTGGAGTGCAATGGTACTGCAATCTCAGCTCACTGCAACCTCCACCTCCCAGGTTCAAGCAATTCTCCTGCCTCAGCCTCCTGAGTAGCTGGGATTACAGGCCCACACCACCACACCTGGCTAATTTTTGTATTTTTAGTAGAGATGGGGTTTCACCATGTTGGCCAGGCTGGTTTTGAACTCCCAACCTCAGGTCATCCACCCGCCTCGGCCTCCCAAAGTGCTGGGATTACAGGCGTGAGCCACCGTGTCTGACCCCCCACATGTAACTTCTGTTAGCTTCAGAGCCACCTCTGGGGCCCTGCACCAGACTATGAGCTGAAGGACACCCGTGCCTTTTCACCCCTGTAGCTCCGGCATCCTGGCAGTGTCTAGAATGTGCAATGAATGTGCACGGAAGAGCATTCTGGCTCCAGGGAGTGAGGATTGAGTCCGCTCTGGGGAACAAATGAGTCAGGCTGGTGGTCCAGGCATTGCTTTTCAAGTCCTTCATGTTGCTGGAAGAACCAGACAGCTTGAACTGGATCAACAGGGGTGATGATGTGGTAAGAGTTATCCCCTGGCAGTGCCCTTCTGGCCTCACTTGCCATCTTGGGCCAAGAAAGGCAAAGCTCAGGGGGCTGTATTCACTGCCCATCCCTTCCCCCTGTCCTGTGCCATTGGCTCTGGAGAGTCCATGAAACCCCGAGTCTCTAGGAGAACAGTTGACCAGCGGGGCTGGCCCTCAGCATGGTCCTCTCTGTTCCCACTCAGCTGCTTTGCCAGCCCCAGATCCTGGCAGGAAGGGAGATTGGAGGGGGTGTCTGGAATCTAGTCCCAGACCTTCCCTTGCAGACTTGCCCACCTGTCTGTGGTCTAGTGTGGAGGTGAGGTCCAGGGGTCAAGAGGATGTGGGTGCACATGTCTGGCAAGGCATTGACCCCTCCCAGCTGGAAAATCCTCTGAACCTGTGAGAAGAGAACACAGCCGGCATGGACACACCCTTACCCTTAGTCTCATTTCCCACCAAGACACAGAGCATTTCCTGTGCCTTTTCCGTTATTTCACAAGCTGCCTTTTCTTGCTCACGAAGGACAGAGGCTTCTTCTCCTGCCAGAGCCAGACAGCTGGTTCCAGCCTTTCCAGCTCAGCGCCATGGCCAAGACGCCTAGTGACCATCTGCTGTTTACCCTGGAGGAGCTGGTGCCTTATGACTTCGAGAAGTTCAAGTTCAAGCTGCAGAACACCAGTGTGGAGAAAGCGCACTCCCGGATTCCCCGGGGCCAGATCCAGACAGCCAGGCCGGTAAAGATGGCCTCTCTGCTAATCACCTACTACGGGGAGGAGTACGCTGTGCGGCTGACCCTGCAGGTCCTGCGGGCCATGAACCAGCGCCTGCTGGCCGAAGAGCTCCACAGGGCGGCTGTTCAGGGTAAGCGGGTCACGGCCTCCTCCTCACCCAGTGCTGAGAACTGGCTGCTTTGTGGGAAAGGGGACCAGGAGCTCAGAGCAGCTCACTCTGACTTGAGGGTTGGGAGTCCCAGGTCTACCAACACCCAGGTGGCTTCAGTTCAGGAACGTCCTTTCCTTCACTCTGGCCTTTGGAACTGGGTTAGTAAACTTCCTTAAGGCTCCTAATGGTTTTTTTGTTTTGTTTTGTTTTGTTTTTTTTTTTTTTGAGATGGAGTCTCCCTCTGTCGTCCAGTCTGGAGTACAGTGGCACAATCTTGGCTCACCACAACCTCTGCCTCCTGAGTTCAAGCGATTCTCCTGCCTCAGCCTGCTGAGTAGCTGGGATTACAGGTGTGCGTCACCACACCCAGCTAATTTTTGTATTTTCAGTAGAGACGGGGTTTCACATGTTGGTCAGGCTGGTCTCGAACTCCTAACCTCATGATCCACCCGCCTTGGCCTCCCAGAGTTCTGGGATTACAGACGTGAGCCACCACACCCAGCTTCTAGTGGGCTTTTTAAAAAGCAGGTCAGTATCAGGAAAGGCAGGAACTGGAGCACCCGTTCTTTGAGACTTCTTCACTTCCTTTGTGATTAATAGTCATGGCAGACGAATACCTCTAGCTTAGCAAAAAGGGATTACCACTCAATCATATGAACAGGGTTGGTATATAATCTTCTCACTGCTGTTCACCATGTTGGCCAGGCTGGTCTCGAACTCCTGACCTCAAGTGATCCTTCTGCCTCAGACTCCTAAAGTGATGGGATTATAGGCATGAGCCACCACTCCTGACCTATTTTTATTTTTAAAACGTATAATCTGGGTTTTGCTGATCTGTGTAAGATCTTATTTGAAACACATTCTCCTCCTTAAAACGTTTGAAAATTACCATTTGAGAAATATTAGGCCAAGTGCGGTGGCTCACACTTGTAATCTCAGCACTTTGAAAGGCTAAGGTGTGTGGATTGCTTGAGCTCAGGAGTTTGAGACCAGCCTGGGTGACATGGTGAAACCCTGTCTCTACCAAAAATACAAAAAAATTAGCTAGGGGAGGTGCCATGCACCTGTATTCTCAGCTATTGAGAAAACAGAAAACAGGCTGAGGTGGGAGGATCTCTTGAGCCTGGGTGGCAGAGGTTTCAGTGATCACAACACAGCAACAGAGTGAGACCCTGTCTCAAAAAATAAAATAAAGGAAGCGAGAGATAAATATATAGCTACATTTAGCATGTTCTTACTGAATGGTAATTGACTGCCATTGTCTACAAAGTCCTCAACTTTTGTTTTTGAGATGGAGTCTTGCTCTGTCGCCCATGCAGGAGTGCAGTGGCGCTATCTAGGCTCACTGCAACCTCCACCTCCTGGGCTCAAGTGATTCTCCTGCCTCAGCCTCCTGAGTAGCTGGGACTACAGGTGTGCACTTGCATCTGCTGTTTAGTATTTTCAGTAGAAATAGGGTTTTGCCACTTTTGGCCAGGCTGGTCTTGAACTTCTGACCTCAAATGATCCTCCCACCTTGGCCTCCAGAGAAGCTGGGATTATAGGCATTACCACCACAGTTGGCCAATTTTTTGTATTTTTAGTAGAGACAGGATTTCACCCTGTTGGTCTTGAACCCCTGACCTCAGGTGATCCTCCCACCTCAGCCTCCCAAGGTGCCAGTTTTACAGGTGTGAGTCACCACGGCCCAGCCTATTTTATTCCTCAATTTCTTTCTTTCTTTTTTGAGACGGAGTCTTGTTCTACCACCCAGCTGGAGTGCAGTGGCGAGATCTCGGCTCACTGCAACCTCTGCCTCTCAGGTTAAAATGATCCTCCTGCCTCAGCCTCCTGAGTAGCTGGGACTACAGGCACGAGCCGCCACGCCCGGTTAATTTTTTTGTATTTTAGTAGAGACGGGGTTTCACCATGTTGCCCAGGATGGTCTCGATTTCCTGATCTCGTAATCCGCAGGCCTCAGCCTCCCAAAATGCTGAGATTACAGGTGTGAGCCACCATGCCCGGCCCTTATTCCTCAATTTCTAAACTTTAATATCCGAAGGGATTCTCTGTCCTCCTCCTTCCCTGAATCCTGGGCCCTAAACCAGGGAGACAGCTTCATGACTTTGCATCTGGTTGTCCTTTCAGAATATTCCACACAAGAAAGCGGCACAGATGGTTCTGCAGCATCCAGCTCCCTGGGCACTGAACACTCTAGGAGCCTGAAGCCTGAGCCCAGGAGCCTGAAGACTCTAGACGACCTCCCGGACGGGAAGGAGAGGAGCTGCCCTAAGCAGTGTGGGGACGTGGCCGCCAACCCGCGGTGCCCCCAGCCCGAGGCCGGGAGGGGGCTGCTGAGGAAGGCTCTGGACAAACACAGAGAGATCGCCTCCGAGGGCCTGGACGGGCAGGGCAAGCCTCGGACCCGGACCCGAAGCCCTGCCCTGGCCAGTGGGAGAAGCCCCAGCAGGGCGCGCGAGGGGGTCCAAGTCGAGGTCCGGCTGCGCAGGAACGCCAGCTCCGCGGGGAGGCTGCAGGGGCTGGCGGGTGGCACGCCGGGGCGGCGGGAGTGCAGCACCTTCGAGTACCTGCCCTCGAGAAAGAAGCGGCCTAAAAGCCTTGAGTTCACCGTTTCTGCAGGGGAGAAGGCGCCCCCAAATCCAGAAATTCTCCTGACTCTGGAGGAAACGAGAGCTGTGAATCCAGATTTGGCAGCTGCCCCCCAGGCAGAGTCCACTCCGGATGGAGGGGCGTCTGCGGACCTGGGGGAAGGCTCTGGGAATCCAGAACATTCGGTCACCGGTAAATTGTGTTCCTTTCCTACTTTAATTTATAGGGGCCCCAGAGAAAGAACAACTGCCCGGGCGCGATAGCTCATGCCTGTAATCGCAGTGCTGTGGGAGGCCGGGGCGGGAGGATCCCTGGAGGCCAGAAGTTTGAGACCACTCTGGTGAACATAGTTAGTGAGACCTCCCCCAATCTCTATAAATAAAATTTAAAACATAAAAACCGGCCCGGCACGGTGGCTCACACCTGTAATCCCAGCACTTTGGGAGACTGAGACAGGTGGATCACCTGAGGTCAGGAGTTGGAGACCAGCCTGACCAACATGGTGACATCTCATTTCTCTAAAAAAAAAAAAAAAAAAAGCGGGGCGTGGTGGCGCGCGCCTGTTATCCTAGCTACATGGGAGGGTGAGCCAGGAAAATCACTTGAACCTGGGAGGCAGAGGTTGCAGTGAGCCTAGACTGTGCCATTGCACTCCAACTTGGGCAACAAGAGTGAAACTCCATAAACAATATAAATAAATAAATAAATAAATAAAAACCCAAGGGTTGGTCAGGGCGTGGTAGCTCACTCCTGTAATCCCAGAGCTTTAAGAGGCCAGGACGAGAGGATCTCTTGACTCCAGGAGTTCCGTACTAGGCTAGGCAACACAGTGAGACCCATCTCTACCAAAAAAAAAAAAAAAAAAAAAAAAGAAAAAAATGCAATGATGGCACTTGATTTTAGTTCCAGCTACTTGGGATCTCTTGAGCAGGGGGAGTTCCAGGCTATGCTTTGCTGAGATGGTACCACTGCACTCCAGCCTGAGAAGCGTAGCCAGATTCCATCTCTGCAAAACTTAAAAAAAAAAAATTAGCTGGGTATGGTGGCATACACCTGTAATTCTAGGTACTCAAGAAGCTGAGGCAGGAGAATTGCTTGAACCGGGGAATTCCAGGCTGCAGTGAACTGAGATCGTGCCATTGCATTCCAGCCTGAGCAACACAGCAACATCCTGTCTCTAAATGTTTTGGAGGCTGGGTGCGGTGGTAACGCCTGTAATCCCAGCGCTTTGGGAGGCCGAGATGGGCGGATCACCTGAGGTCAGGAGTTAAGACCAGCCTGACCAACATGGAGAAACCCCATCTGTACTAAAGATACAAAATTAGCTGGGCCTGGCAGCACATGCCTGTAATCCCAGCTACTTGGGAGGCTGGGGCAGGAGAATCACTTGAACCCAGGAGGCGGAGGTTGCTGTGAGCCGAGAGCTCACCATTGCACTCCAGCCTGGGCAACAAGAGTGAAACTCCATTTCAAAAAAAAGAAAAAAAATTTGGAAAAAAAAAGAAAGAACGTCCAGCTGAAAAAGGCAATCAGGTTTTATTCAGTGGCCAAAGAATGGAGAAGGGGAGCTCACCTCTGCAGGCACCTGCTCACCAGGGACGGGAGGCAGGGGGATTTTAGAGTCCAAAGAGGGGAAGGGAGGTAGGTTAGCAGGCCCAGGGCAGGGTTCCATACACGCAGGCACTGTCCCCAGCGTGTTTCTTCCTACTTCACATGGACACAAAACCCTGGTGATCTTCTTTTAGGGGAGGAGCTTTTGGCTTTATAATGATGTGTTAATGATCTAAAGGTAACTGGAGGTCAGTTGTTCTGATTTGCACTGGTTTTGCTCGGATCTTAACTTCTGGTTTTTGGCAAGGGATCAAGAAGCTCCAGGCCATCTTTTTTTTTTTTTTTTTTTTTTTTTTGAGACAGAGTTTCCCAGGCTGGAGTGCAGTGGCACCTTGGCTCACGGCAACCTTTGCCTCCCGGGTTCAAGCAATTCTTGTGCCTCAGCCTCCCGTGTAGCTGGGATTACAGGCACCTGCCACCATGCCCAGCTGATTTTTTTTTTATTTCAGTAGAGACCAGGTTTCACTATGTTGCCCAGGCTGGTCTCAAACTCCTGAGCTCAACCAATCCACCCATCTCGGCCTCCCAAAGTGCTAGGATACAGACGTGAGCCACCATGCGTGGCCGTCGTCTGTTTTTTTTCTTTTTTTTAAGCAGCTGTCCCTATAGGTAAAGAGACTAAAGAAAAACTTTTAAAGAAAAATGCTACCAGTTTAGTAGGGATTGGGGTTGTCCAGGTGACAATTCCATGCTCATGGTGGGGGCAGCATTCAGGAACACACTTTCCTTTTTTTTTTTTTTTTAAAGACAGAATCTCACTTTGTCTCCCATGCTGGAGTGCAGTTGGTGGTCACAGCTTACTGCAGCCTCGACCTCCTAGGTTCAAGTGACCCTCCCACCTCAGCCTTCCAAGTAGCTGGGACTATAGGTGCTTACCACCACACCTGGTTATTATTTTTTTTTAATGTAGATAAAGGGACTTGCTGTGTTGCCCAGGCTGATCTTGAACTCCTGGGCTCAAGCGATCCACCTGCCTTGGCCTCCTGAAGGGCTATGATTACAGGCGTGAGCCCCTACCCCCAGCATTTCTCAGCCTCCTTTGCAGTTATGTAAATGGAGGTATCACAAGCAGCTTCTAGAAACTTCTAGAGCCTTCCCTAAGGGATACTATTCCCCTCTGTTCCTCCATCTTGCTGCCTGGCATGAGGATGTCACTTTCTGAGAGCATGAGCTTGAGGACAAACTTGGTGGAGCAGAGCAACAGCAGGAGCCCAGGGTCCTGCCCCACGGATCTGCCTGGGACCACCTGTGTATCATTTATGTGAGAGAGGCACAAACTTCTATCCTGTTGAGGCTACTGTTATTTGGGCATTTCTATTATTCACAACCAAACATAATTTTAATGACTACCTCAGCAGTAAAAGATAGATACTTAGGACTTTAACCAATAGGCTTTCCTCCCTGCCCAGAGAAAGGCAAATGGTAGAGTCTCAACCCCATGATGACATATTGCTGTGAAATTATTGTGAGAAGGGAGTATTTTTAACCAGTCTTGGGAGGCGGGGAAGCAGCTATGTGGACAATGAATTCTATCATGAGGGAAGGAGGAAGAATCATTTCTGGGGGCTACTAGCAGTCTTGTTTACAGATGTGCTGTGAATTTCTGGGACACTGTGAGGTGAGGAGGTAGGAGGGGCTGAAGGATTATGTTTCTATTTCTTCTCGTATCTTCTGCTGGTGTGTCTGCTTATGAAGTTGCAATTAAGAGTCTTAGGGTAGAGCTATTCATAACTGTTATGTCTTCATGATGAGTTCCACTCTTTAGCCCTATAATGTCCCCTTCTTTGCTTTTTCTTTAAGACAGCATCTTACTCTGTTACCCAGGCTGCAGTGCAGTGGTGTAATCCTAACTCACTGCAGCCTCAACCTCCTGGGCTCAAGCAACCCTGCTGTCTCCCAAGTAGCTGAGATTAGAGGTGTGCACCACCACACCTGGCTGATTTTTAAATTTTTTGTAGAGCCGGGGTCTCGCCATGTTGCCCAGGCTGGTCTCAAACTCCTGAGCTTAAGCGATCCTCCCACTTTGGCCTCCCAAATTACTGGGATTATAAGCATGAACCACCCAGCCCCTTCTTTGCTTTCGTTTAATGCTTATTGAACTGAGATGTGAGCAGTGGTTCATTTATTCCTTCATTCAATACTCATTTTCCAAATACTTACCATATGCCAGGTACTCTGCTAGGCGCTGGGCTCCATTTAGGAGTGAGGCACACAAGTCACCATCCCCTGGAAGCCCCCACTTATGTTATGGGTAGCCAGGGATGGGTTAAAGTGGCAAAGAAACACTGGGAATGTCTCTTTCCTTTGCATCACCTGTTAGATCCATATCTGTGCAGGAGGAATAACGCAAGGCCATGGGTCTTTCTTTAGAATAAATGCCCAAGAATTCCAAGTCTCAGGAGTGTCTGAGGCCTAGTTCTTAGCTCTCAGTCCCACTGGACTGTTTACTGCCCCACTGGATGGAAGTCAGGGTAGGACAAGCTAGGAAGTGGGCAGAGTCTAACTGAGCACTTGCGCATGCCAGGCAAGGGCTCTCTCCGCTGTGCTTGGTGATACCTCTGTGTAAACAACTTGGGATTGCTATTCAGGGGATTTTTCCACTGCATGTCCCCAGGAAGGCCACCAGACAAGGCTGCGAGTCCCCATTGCCACGCCCGGGGAGGCTCAGTTGGTGGTACCTGCCTGCATGATTCCTGCAGCTGCCCCAGGGCAGCTTCTGGACGCCCCGAGGCCTCAGGCAGCCACTCACCTGGCTGCTGCCGGTGCCAGACCTCGCATGAAAGGAAGGGCACGGGAAGCCTGAGCCCCCAGCCCCTGCCACAGTGTAAGCGCCACTTGAAGCAGGTCCAGCTGCTCTTCTGCAAGGATCACGGTGAGCCCATCTGCCTCATCTGCAGCATGAGTCAGGAGCACCGAGGCCACCGAATGTGCCCCATTGAGGAGGCCGCCCTGGAACATAAGGTAGGCACTCCTTGCCTGTGGGCCCTTCTCTACCCGGCACACAGACACAACGGGCCTTGCTTCATTTTCCCAAAAACTCTGTGATGTTGGTATATTAGCCAGAACTCTTGAGCTGGAGATGACAAGAGCACAATATAAACCAGGCCAGCAAAGAGGGGAGTTACAGGCTTATGTTGCTCAGAGGTCCAGGGGGTACTGGCTTCAGGTATGGCTGAATCCAGAGACTCACAGGAAGTGCCTCTCAGCTCTGCTGCCCTTGGCTATGCAGCCATTCCTCCTCTTTCCTGAGCATCCCTCCCTGTGCCACTGGCAGCAGCACCCTCAGCCTTGCTACCAGAAGGAGATGTTCCCCTCCAGAATTGGCACTAGCTAAAGATGGCAGGAGCCAAATTCAACCTTTTCAAAAGTGCTGTTTTTCCAGGAGCAAATTCAGGAGCAGCTGAAGTATCTGAAGAAGCTGAGAAAGTCTGGGGAGGAGCAGCGATCCTATGGGAATGAGAAGGCAGTGAGCTTTCTGGTAAGGCCAGAGGGGGCCAGTGGCCCATCCTTCCCTGGGAGGAAGGTGGGAGAAGTGAGCAGGGGTCCCCCGAGATTCTGCTTTGGTTCACAGGGCAGCAGGGATGGCCACCTGCTCTCAGGGGACAGAGGGGTAACTAGCAGCCAAGGGTGAGCTCATCCCTGTAGAGGGAGACTACCCCCAGCTGGCAGGGGTCACCTCTGAGGATCGTGACACACTTTCTCATACTCACTACAAGATGGTATAAAGCAACGTACAAGGGTGACTATCACAGAAAGATGGGATTGAGGAAAGGGGAGGAGAACACTTTTGTTGTTGTTGAGACGGAGTCTCGCTCTTTCACCAGGCTGAAATGCAGTGGCACAATCTTGGTTCACTGCCACCTCTGCCTCCTAGGTTTAAGCAAATCTCCTGCCTCAGCCTCTTGAGTGGCTGGGATTACAGGCGCATACCACCATGCTTGGTTAATTTTTTGTATTTTTAGTAGAGACAGGGTTTTGCCATGTTGGCCAGGCTGCTCTCAAACTCCTGACCTCAGGTAATCCGCCCTCCTCGGCCTTGCAAAGTGCTGGGATTACAGGCATGAGCCACCATGCCCAGCCAATAACACTTTTAACTTTAAATTCTCCGGAGTGTCTGTGTGTCTGTGTGTGTGTGTATGTGTGTATGTGTGTGTTGTGTGTTTGCGTGTGTTTTTCCAAGACAAAGTCTTGCTCTGTTGCTCAGGCTGGAGTACAGCAATATAATCTCAGCTTGCTGCAACCTCCACCTTTCAGGTTCAAACAATTCTCCTGCCTCAGCCTCCCAAGAAGCTGGGATTATAGGTGCCTGCCACTGTACCTGGCTAATTTTTGTCTTTTCGGTAGAGACAGCGTTTCACCATGTTGGCCAGGCTGGTCTCAAACTCCTGACCTCAGGTCATCCACCTGCCTTGGCCTCCCAAAGTGCTAGGATTACAGGTGTGAGCCACTGGGTCCAGCCTGTTTTTTGTTTTGTTTTGTTTTCCGTTCATTCGTTTGTTTGAGATGGAGTCTCACTGTCATCCAGGCTGGAGTGCAGTGGTGGGATCTTGGCTTACTGCAAACCTTCGCCTCCCCAGTTCAAGTGATTCTCCTGCCTCAGTCTCCCGAGTTGCTGGGACTACAGGCATGTGCCACCATGCCCAGCTAAATTTTGTATTTTTAGTAGAGACGGAGTTCCCCATGTTGGCCAGGCTGGTCTCGAACTGCTGACTTCAAGTGATCTGCCTGCCTTGGCCTCCCAAAGTGCTGGGATTACAGACATGAGCCACTGGACCCAGCCCAAATTTCCCCATTTTATAAGACAACGTTTATGTAGGATTAGGGACCCACCCAACTCCAGTAGGACCACATCTTAACTAATTACATCTGCAAGAACTCTATCTCCAAAGAAGATCACATTCTGAGGACTAGGGGCTAGGCTTCAACATATAAATTTTGGAGGGGACACAGGTAAGCCATAACACCAGGTTTAAGGACATTTTCCCAGAACTAGCCCAAGCCATGCTCAGTCTGTTCTGGAAGGTTGCAGCCAATATTGCCTCCTGTTCTGGAATCTAGGCCTCCAAGAGGCAGAAGAAGCCCACCTCTTAGCCACCTTCAGGAGGTGGGCTTCTGGGGGTTCCCACACATACACGTCCACCCACAGCAAAGACCCCCGTACCTCCCTGTCCTCTGCTCCCCAGAAACAAACTGAAATGCTGAAGCAGCGGGTACAGAGGAAGCTGGAGCAGCTGTACCACTTTCTGGAGCAGCAAGAGCATCTCTTTGTGGCCTCACTGGAGGACCTGGGCCAGGTGGTTGGGCAGTTCAGGAAGACATACGACACCTGTGTATCCCAAGACATCGCCCTGCTTGACACACTAATTGGGGAGCTGGAGGCCAAGCAGTGCCAGTCGGAATGGGAGCTTCTGCAGGTGGGTGTGCCTGGGCCCAGCTTTCTTGGGCTCCCTGTGCCCATCGGGATGCCTCAGGCTCCCAGTTCTGCCATCAGCTCTGCTGGAGCCAGTGGGTGAGTCCCCTAAGGCCTGGGGTAGGACTTGGTCTTGGTGACCCACAATGCCTCTTGTGCCCAGTCCCCTTTGATGAGGTCTCACAGGAGCCTAGGATGGCCCAGCATCCAGGGGATCCCTGCCCTTGCCCAGAAGGGATTAGCAGGGTTTGAGGGCCATTCCCTTGCATGCCTCGATACCTAGGATGCCTGAATTCCCGTGGTTAGAATTAGAATTGAAGAGAGGTGCTCCACTCACTGACACCCCAGGGCAGGGAGCCCCGGTATAAGTGCAGGGGGCAGCTAAAAGTCCAGGAGCCCAGGAGTAGAGGCCAGGAATCCGCATAGCCTCTAGGAGCCTGGTAATGAACAGTTTCCTTCTTCTCTCTTCTAGGACATTGGAGACATCTTGCACAGGTACAGAGCAGTCCCGTGGTGTACCCTGGGGTGTCTTGCAGGAAACATTTGGTGGAGACAGTCCTAGAACGGACCTGGGAGGGAGACATTCCCAACCTATGGTGAGGAGTCTGCAACTCCAGATTCCTCCCTTTTTCTGCAGCTTCCCAGAGCCTCTCTGGATTTGCACAGGGAGAAGGGGATCTGGTCAGCAGGGAGGCTGACCAGGTGTGGGGCTGCAGACTGGGAAGGGTGAATTCAGCCTATCCTGTTGAAATGGAATAGAGGCTCCCTCAGAAACTGTCTGAGTGGATTGTGTCCCATGCAATTCACCTTCTGAAAACTACCCCCGCAGGCCTACTGGTGGCCTTGGGGAGCTTGTTTGGAGTGGAGCTAGGGTAAACCCAGCAGGAAGGGGAGGAAAGGGACAGGAAGAAGCTAAGCCTTAAACTCACCGGGAGCTTTACAAAATCCCAATGTCCTTTTGTGTCTGGCTTCTTCACTTAGCATGATGTCTTCAGTCTTCATCCATGTTGTAACATGTATCAGCATTTCTTTCTCTTTTTTTTTTTTTTTTTGAGACAAGAGTCTCGCACTGTCGCCCAGGCTAGTGTGCAGTGGCTCAATCTCGGCTCACTGCAACCTCCACCTCTCGGGTTCAATCGATTCTCCTGCCTCACCCTCCCGAGTAGCTGGGATTATAAGTGCGCACCACCATGACCAGCAAATTTTCTGTATTTTTAGTAGAGTCGGGGTTTCTCCATTTTGGTCTCGAACTCCTGATCTCAAGTGATCTGCCTGCCTTGGCCTCCTGAAGTACTGAGATTACAGGCCTAAGCCACTTCGCGCAGCCATTTTTTTTTTTTTTTTTCCTGAGACAAGGTGTCACTCCCATTACCCAAGCTGGAGAGCAGCAGCACAGACACAGCTCACTGCAAACTCAACTTCCTGGGCTTAGGTGATTCTCCCACCTTAGCCTCTTGAGTAGCTGGGACTACAGGCAAGTGCTACCACTCCTGGCTAATTTTTTGTATTTTTACTAGAGATAGGGTTTCCCTATGTTGCCTAGGCTGGTTTTGAACTCCTGGGCTCAAGCGATCCAGCTGCCTTCACCTCCCGAAGTGCTAGGATTACAGGCGTGAGCCACTGCACCTGGCCTATTTTCTCCTGTTGTTGCTGTTTTTATAATAGCCATCCTAATGGATGTGAAGTGGTATTTTGTTATGTTTTTTTCCCTTAATTATCATTTTTATTTCAATAGAAAAAAAAAGACTAGGGAAGTATAATCAATTTGCCATAGATAATTCTGGTAGATAATATCAATGTCATTTTAAGTCCATTCTGAAAACTCCTTGTGGTTTTGATATCCGTGTTTTTAAAGTGCCCCAGTACACGCGAATCTGTGGCCAAAGTTGAGGACCAGCATTTAGATCTCTGAATCCAGGGAAGACTTTTCTTTGTGTAGCTCAGGCTGGGCTGGGTGTGCCCTGTGGAGAATGTGGCTCATTCCCAGCTCACGGGTACTTGGGCCACCCTCTCTCTCTAGCCCTCTCTGGTCAACAGTCTTTTGTCTCTAGGGCCAAGAAGGTGCCTGTCCCCCAACAGTGGACCACTCCTCAAGAGATAAAAGAAAAGATCCACCTGCTCCACCAGAAGTCAGAGTTTATGGAGAAGAGCACAATGTACTTCTCAGGTAGGTGGGCTTGGGAGACTCTTGGAGACGCATGCTCACTTCCTCCCTAAGATCCACATGGCACAGAGCCCCTCACTTCCCTCCTCCTCCCCTGGTCTTGCTGACCTGCCTTCACCCTCTCCCCAGTCTCCCCCTGGCCAAGGGACCTAACTCGAGCTTCTCTTTGCTCCCTTTCCCACACTGTAGAAACCCTACGTCTGGAAATGGAAATGTTCAATGGTGAGTCCAGCGGTGGCGGTGTATGCTGGCCTGGGGTTGTTGGAATGTTCCCTTGTGCTGTTGACTTCAGGGGCACTCTTTAGAAGACAAAAAAATACCCACCTGCAGCCAAGGCAGGAGAAAGGTCATGGCAGCCCCCCCCTCCAACCTCTGTGCCTGACTCATTGGCCGAGTTGACTCTTTAGGCCAAAGTCCCCAACGCCACCTGGGTTCCTGGGAAGAACGGGATTATACCCAACATAGCATACAGGGTCCTAAGTAAGGGGTGCCTTGTCTTTCCTTGTCGTCAGGATAGTGTAATTTAGCCCCTCTGAATGGGAATGCTCAGGACTTTTTCCCTGTCTAATTTTTCTTCATAGTTCCAGAGCTGATTGGCGCTCAGGCACATGCTGGTAAGTGCCCAAATCAAGGCAAGCGGCCCTGGCCTGCTGGATCCCTGTGCTCTCCCCCACTACGTTCCAGAAGAACTGCCCTGTCCCTGTTTCCTGCAGGTGGGGAGAACCCTGTGGGGATGTTGCCCATGGACCCCTAGTTAGGTATTCAAATTTTCTTTGCAGTTAATATGATTCTGGATGCAGAAACTGCTTACCCCAACCTCATCTTCTCTGATGATCTGAAGAGTGTAAGACTTGGAAACAAGTGGGAGAGGCTGCCTGATGGCCCGGAAAGATTTGACAGCTGCATCCTTGCTCTGGGTTCTCCGAGCTTCATCTCTGGCCGCCATTACTGGGAGGTGGAGGTCAGAGACAAGACAGGGTGGGTCCTGGGAGCCTGCAAGGCATCCATAAGCAAGAAAGGGAACATAACTCTTTCGCCAGATAAAGGCTACTGGGTGGTGATAATGATGAAGGAAAATGAGTACCAGGCGTCCAGTGTTCCCCCCACCCGCCTGGTAATGAAGGAGCCTCCCAAGCGTGTGGGCATCTTTGTGGACTACAGACTTGGAAGCATTTCCTTTTACAACGTGACAGCCAGATCCCACATCTATACATTCTCCAGTTGCTCTTTCTCTGGGCCCCTTCAACCTATCTTCAGCCCTGGGACACACGATGGAGGGAAGAACACAGGCCCTCTGACTATCTGTCCAGTGGGTGGTCAGGGGCCTGACTGAATGCCCAACACCGCATCTCTCTCCTGGCTGCCAGTCTTTTGTCTTGCATTCACACACTCAACAGTCATGGAACACCTACTGGGTGCCAGCTGCTATAGGAAATGCAATGAATAACCAAATAGTCACTCTGCCTAAGCAGCTTACCCAATCATAGCAGAGGTAAGTTAGGTACGAACACATTGGTAAATCCAGGTGAAGACGCGTACTGATGACACACCACGGATTTGAGAGGAGGAAGGACAGGGTTGTTGCACAATCAGTCCTTGGTGAACAGCACTCTCCTGAACAGAAGATTTGGCCCTCATTTTCCCTCAGAACCCCGTGGCAAGGGTGTGTCCTCTTGTTGCTGCCTCTGTCTTGAGGACAGGGGGCACCTGGAGAAGCACAAGAGACTGGACTGGGATAGAAGTATTTGTGTACCTGGATTAATGAACTATAATTCTTTTTTGAGAATTACAGTTTTTGAGACAGAGTCTCACACTGTTGCCTGGGCTGGAGTGCAGTGTAGCGATCTCAGCTCACTGCAACCTCCGCCTCCTAGGTTCAAGTGATTTTTCTGCCTCAGCCTCCCAAGTAGCTGAGATTAGAGGCTCCTGCCACCATCCCTGGCTAATTTCTTGTGTTTTTAGTAAAGATGTGGTTTCACTTTGTTGGACAGGCTGGTCTCGAATGCCTGACCTCAGGTCATCTACCTACCTCGGCCTCCCAAATTGCTGGGATTACAGGCATGAGCCACAGCGCCCAGCTTTATTTTGTGTGTGTGTGTGTGTGTGTGGGTGTGTGGTTTTTTTTTTTTTTTTTTTGAGATGGAATCTTGCTTTGTCGTCCAGTGCAGTGGCACGATCTCGGCTCACTGCAACCTCCACCTCCCAGGTTCCAGCGATTCTCCTGCCTCAGCCTCCTGAATAGTTGGGATTACAGGTGCCCACCACCACACCTGGCTAATTTTTTGTATTTTTAGTTAAGACAGGGTTTCATCATGTTGGCCAAGATGATCTCAAACTCCTGACCTCAGGTGATCTGCCCGCCTTGGCCTCCCAAAGTGCAGGGATTACAGCCATGAGCCACGATGCCCGGCCATGATTCTTAAGAGTATTGACTGGGTCTCAAGAATAAACAATTTAGAAAATCTAATCATTTGCATTTGTCACTCAGTCACTGTGGAATTCCTTTTTCCAAATGCATTTCATCAATCAGATGGGACCATTGTATGGAAAAAACATTTGGCATGTATTCCAAGTGTCAGATTATTCTGTCTTGGTTTGTATGAAAAAATCTGTGGGTTGTGGAATATTAGGTTACACATACCCCGCCCGTTTGTCCTTTGTTTATAGAGATGTAAAGGGGCCGGGCATGGTGGCTCATACCTGTAATGTCAGCACTTGGGGAGGCAAAGGTGGGTGGATCATTAGAGACCAGCCTGAGCAACGTGGTGAAAACCCATCTCTACAAAAAATACAAAAATTAGCCTAGGGATGGGGGTGGGAGGATGGCTTGAGCCCAGGAGATCAAAGCTGCAACAATGAGCTGAGATGCAGTCCAGCCTGAGCAACAGAATGAGTTCTTATCTCCAAAAAAAGGTGGGTGTGAGAAGAAAAAACGAAGATTAAATTTCAAACTCCTATGCCAACTCCACTATCTTCACTGCTAGAGTCTAGATTGGACTCACAGATACTCCATGGCTATGATGAGAGCAGGTAAACTTGCTGTGCTTTTGTCAAAGAGTTCATTCTACGAGAGTAACCCACGTGCCAGGAGGGTTCACATGACGTATGCTTAGCTGTTCCCTGCGGCGGGTCCTGTGTTACTCCCAATTTTCCCTTGTTACGAGCTTTCCATGAACATCTTTGTGTATACTTTCCACCACCTTACCGTATACATATTTTTTCTCTTGTGTTATTCCTAAAATGGTTCCTGAATGTGAAATATCTGATAATGCTTGCTATGGTTTGCCATACCATCCTTTGCAAAGATTTTAAAAATATGTCATGCCCAAAGCAATGACTGTCATTTAAAGTTTTTTGCTGATTTAATAGGGATGTAATGATGCCTTACTTCTGTTTTATTTCATTACGTTAATGAGGCTGTGAATTTTTCCATGAGAATTTCTGCTTTTTGCTTCATTCTATGGAAATTGTACAGCTCCTTTGAATACTTGCTATTTGGAATCTAGATAGTGAACTTCATTGTTTGCTGTACTTCTTCATATATGTTTTAGGCTGGGTGCAGTGGCTCATGCCTGTAATCTCAACACTTTGGGAGTCAGAGGTGGGCAGATCGCTTGCATCCAGAAGTTCACGACCAGACTGGGCAACATGGTGAAACCCTGTCTCTAGCAAAAAATACAAAAAATAGCCAAGCATAGTGGCGAGCGCCTGTAGTCGCAGCTACTCACGAGGCTGAGGTGGGAGAATCGCTTGAGTCTTGGAGGCAGAGGCTGCAGTGAGCCGAGATTGTGCTACTGCACCCCAGCTTCGGGAACAGAGCGAGACCGTGTCTCAAAAAAAAAAAAAAAAAAAAAGGAAAACAAAAACATAACTGTTTTAGATCTGTTTGAATCTGTCAAATGAAATGTTTCTGCCTAGTGGTTATTATCATGGAGATCTAAATCCATACTATAAAATTCACCCTTTTAAAGTGAAAAATTCAGTGTTTCTTAGTATATGCATTGTGTGTATATATCAGCACTATCTAATTCCAGAACATTTTATCATATGTATTAGCGGTTGCTCTCGATTCTCCCTCATTCCCCAGCCCATGTAAACCACTAAGCTAATTTCTGTCTCTATGGTTTTGTCTATTCTGGACATATGATGTTAAGTGGAATCATACAATATGTGGTTTTTTGTGACTGACTTCTTTAGCTTAGTATGTTTTCACGGTCCATTCATGTTGTAGTATGTGTCAATGCTTTATGCTTTATCACTGAATAATAATGCATCATATGATTACATGTATATATTACTTCTTGTTCAGCCACTCATCAGTTGGGGGACATTGGGTTGTTTCCACTTTTAGGCTAGTGTGAACACGTTTTTGTGTGAACACACATTTTCATTTCTTTTGAGTTTATATCTTGAAATTGAACTGCTTGTTCATATGGTAACTATGCTGAGAAACTGCCAAATTGTTTTCTAAAGTAGCTGGACCATAGCACATTCCCACCAGCAATATAGGAGGGTTTCATTTTCTCCACATTTTCACCAATAACACTTTTATTATATTTTTTATTATAGTAATTCTAGTGTGTGTGAAGTGGTAACTCATTATAATTTTATTTGTATTCAAGATATTTTAAGTGGAAATTCTTTCTTCACTTAGTTTTACTCCAGATGATCAGATACTAAATTATCTCACCTTTCAAATATTTGGGTTTTTTTCAACTACAAAAGCAACACTCATTATTTGAAAACATATGCATTTATAAAACATAAAATGTGACAAATTCTCTCTAATCCTACTCCTTAGAGACAGCCAGTATTAACTCTTTTTTTTTTTTTCCTGGCCAACATTTCTGGAAAGCAACTGTTAACTCTTGTTGTTGCATATTCCTCTGGTTAAAAAAAAAAAAGAAAAAAGCCTAGGCTGGGCGCAGTAGCTCAGGCCTGTAATCCTAGCACTTTGGGAGGCGGAGGCGGGTGGATCATGAGGTCAGGAGTTTGAGACCAGCCTGGCCAATCTGGTGAAACCCCATCTCTACTAAAGATACAAAAATTAGCTGGGCATGGTGGTGCATACCTATAGTCCCAGCTACTCGGGAGGCTGAGGCAGAATTGCTTGAACCCGGGAGGTGGTGGTTGCAGTGAGCCAAATATTTTATTTTTAAAGCAACTTATGCATACTGTTTTTTTTTTTTTTAAGTAAGTGGTCATCTAGGAATTTCTTGGGATATGCGTCCTGTTTTATAACTTGCCTTGTCACTTAATTTATCTCTTTTAAATGGTTTCATTGGCTTCCACTGTGTAAACATACCATGATTTAACCAATTTTTTTTTTTTGGAGACAGAGTCTCGCTCTGTTACCCAGGCTGGGGTGCAGTGCTGAGATCTCGGCTCACTGCAATTCTGCCTCCTTAGTTCAAGCGATTATCCTGCTTTAACCTCCCAAGTAGCTGGAACTACAGGCGAGTGCCACTACACCCGGCTAATTTTTGTATTGTTAGTAGAGATGGGGTTTCACCATGTTTGCCAGGGTGGTCTCAAACTCCTGACCTCAAGGAATCCACCCAACTTGGCCTCCCAAAGTGTTGGCTGATGTAACCAATTTTGTAACATTTCAAACCAACTATACCATCTGTGTGGTTTTATTTAAAATAAGTTGAGAATTGAATGTTACAATGTTTATGAACATTTTACTTCTTAAAATAGGAAGTGCCATATTGCCCTGTTTAATAATTATATTAATTTGCTTTCAGAATACTATTTTTGTAATTATTTTAATTTTCATTTCGTTATATGACGACCATCTTTTCATGTTAAAAGGCATTCAGAGATAAATATCATTTACACCCTTTATATCATTTCAAATCCATTTATGACAATTATTTTACAGATTATAAAAACAGGATTCTATCAAATTGTTTTATGAACCTTTATAGTTCCTTCCTCCCTGCTGCCCTAAAGGAGTCTCGCTCTGTCACCCAGGCTGGCGTGCAGTGCTGCCATCTCGGATCACTGCAATTCTGCCTCCTGAGTTCAAGCAATTAGCCTGCCTCAACCTCCCAAGTAGTTGGAACTACAGGCTTATGCCACTACACCCAGCTCATTTTGTATTTTTTAGGAGAGACAGGATTTCACTATGTTAGTCAGGCTGGTCTCGAACTCCTTACCTCAGGTGATCCACCCGCCTCAGCCTCCCAAAGTGCTGGGATTACAGGCATGAGGCACCACACCTGGCCTATTTTTCTATTTTTTATTTAAGGTTTTTTTTAAAAAAAAAAATTTTGTTTTGAGGCGGAGTCTTGCTCTGTCTCCCGGGCTGGAGTGCAATGGCGCAATCTCAGCTCACTGCAACCTCCACCTCCCAGGTTCAAGCGATTCTCCTGCCTCAGCCTCTGGAGTAGCTGGGATTACAGGTGTGTGCCATTATGCCCAGCTAATTTTTTGTATTTTAGTAGAGACAGGGTTTCATCACGTAGGTCAGGATGGTCTCGATCTCCTGATCTCGTGATCCGCCCACTTTGGCCTCCCAAAGTGCTGGGATTACAGGCCTGAGCTACCAAGCCCAGCTATTTTAAGGTTTTATTATTTTTAGTTACGAGATTGACACGTGCTCATTAAATGAAGTGACAAAATGAAAAAAAAGCGTAATCTCCCCTTTTCTCTATTTTCAGTTCAAGCAATTCTAGTGTCTCAGCCTCCCAAGTAGATGGGATTACAGTTGCCCGCCACCAAGCCCAGCTAATTTTTGTATTTTTAGTAGAGATGGGGTTTCACCAGGCTGGTCTCGAATTCCTAACCTCCAGTGATCCTCAGGCCTCCCAAAGTGCTGGGATTACAGGAAGGAGCCACTGAGTCTGGCCATCCCATGAGTAACCATTTTACTAGTCTAATGTGTATCCCCCAACACAAACATACACAAGGTGTTTTGTTTGTTCCAAAAATATAATTATGCATAATGTATGTAGCTCTGAAACTTTTTAATGTAATATTTTATGGCCATCCCTCCAGGTGTACATATAGTTCCAATCCATTGTTTTTCATAGCTGTGTAATTTCCAGAGTATGAATGCACCAATTTATTCATTTCCTTACATAGGAACATGCATGTCATTTCTAGTTTTTGTCACTACAAAGAATTCTACAAGAAATTTGTAGAAATTTGTAGACATCACATTCACAGATGAGATTGTGAAGGTCAAAGGGTACATATGTGTACTTTTAATTTTAATATATATTACAAGATGACTTCACACACCACACTACCAGCAAAAGGAGTGCCTATTTCTCCACCTTCTTTGACAGGTGACAACTGTTGTGCCTTTTAAAAGTGATAATCTTGACCAGTAGTGTGGTTAAGTATCCCTTCAAATGTTAATGACCAATTAGTTTTCCTTCTCTCGGGAAGAGCTCCTCATTGCCTTTGCTTTTGGTCAGTTGGTAGGGGCTCATTTCCTGTTGGGAATGTCTAATCCTTTGTGTAGCTAATCTTTACGACTATCTTCCAGTCTATTTCTCCTTTGTTAACAGAATCAAGAAAAAGGTTTTACAAAATACAATCACACAGCTTTATATTTTACTTCAAGACAACTCAGTTATCTGTATTGCTTTATAGTTCAAACCATACTGCTTTGATTAGAGGCGGCTTTTTAGTAAATTTTGATCTGAAAAGGCAGACATTCCTTATTTTTCTACAATGTCTTGGTGCCAGTTTTCATACTCGTTTCTTTGTGGCATATTTTAAGCCATTGTTAAACGATTAGTCAGCTATAATTAACTTCAAGAAGAAGCATTCATTTATACTTTTACTTTTGTCAGCCTTCTGGAGGCTACTGTTACATCGAGAAATAAGGCCATCCCTGCCCACAAGTTGTCCCAACCCTGATCAATGCCACACTGGGGAATGAATCCAGAATGAAAACAACGCACAAAGAGAACTCTGTTCGGCCTCCATAGGAAGCTGAAATTGAGAAAGGAAACAGAGACAGTAGGAGAAGGTCAATTAGCATTTCTTTAAAAACAAGACAGCCGGTGCGGACAGCAGTGTAGAAGTTAGCAAGTTGGAGTGTGAAAGGTAGGTTACCCTAGGTCTAACCGATGGCAGTCCCCAGAGCAGAGGCGGAATCGTATGCCGGCCTCCCCCTCGCCGCCTCCGCAGTCTTTTTACTGGAAAACCGCAGTAAAAGGCGGAAACCGTGGAGGGGTGATGCAAATCTTCTGGTCCGAGAGGTAGCTCGCTTCCGGTGAAGCCTCGAGGGGTGGGGTCCTGTCCCGCCCCGACAGCCGCGCCTGAGGTTGTTCGTTGGTTGTTTGCATTCGAACTGCATTTCCCAGTAGGCCCTGGGGTTAGAGTAGCCGTAGCTGGCTTGGTGCCAGCCCGTCATGGATGACTGGAGCCAGCCTCCTGCCTTCCGTCTTCCAGGCAGAGCCACAGAGAGACCGGTTGCAGCCGTCCTAGCCTCCCTCTGGCCCTGAGAGCTCCCCTGGCAGGCCTCAAACCTCGCCTTCTCAAGCGCAGACTTCGCGCTCCGAACGGGGAGACCAGGCTTCTGCACCGGAAACAAAGCACCGGTTGTGACGTCACAGCTGCAGAGCGCCCGGCCTCCCAGAAGGCACTGCGTCTCGGGCGTTCTCAACTGGCGGCGGTGCGCACGAATAGCCACCGCGGCTTGTGAAGGCGCTCGGAAGGGCGAGGGGAGGGCTTGGGCGCTCGCGCCTAGTTTTCCTGTTTCTCCCGGAGCCTGAGTCTCTGAGCCGTCCCCAGCCAACGCTGAGGGGCTGCAGAGGCCCCGAGAGGTGAGGGGCTCTTTGAGGGCGGGAACCAGGCTGAGGCCGCCTCTGGGGAGCGGAGCGTGTCCGTTGCTGTGGGAGCAAGGCCGGGTAGGGAGCCTGGTGAGCGCCTCAGGCAGGGGCGCCCGCTGGGCTCAACGGTAAAGGTGTTCCTTGACCAGCGGAGAGGCCCCAGAGTGAGCCTGGCCCGGAGGGCCCTAGTGGGATGTCGTCTGCCGCTCTCAGCAGAGCTTTGAAGCCGGAGAGGAGTCGGCAGGCGGACCCCTCCTTGGCCTTGCGTCTGCTCCCCCGGAGAGTCATCAACCGCCTCCGCCTCACAAAGGGCATCGGAGGGAACTTCGGTCCGAGGGGTACAGTATGGCCAGATTCAGTGACCAACGTACTTCTAGGCAGATGTCCTCGGTATTGACCCCAGATTTCCTGTCTTCTAGCCCATTGCTCTTTGTCCAGGCGTGATTTAACCTCTTCCTGGTGGGTTTAACACACCGTATTTCTGTCTTTCCTTTCTTTCTTTTCTTTCTCTCTTCTTTTGTTTTCTTTCCCTTCTCTGACTCCCTTTCTCCTTTCGTTTCTCTTTTTTTTTAGAGTCATGGTCTTGCTCTGTCACTCAGACTGGAGTGCACTGGCACGATCACAGCGCAGTGCATCCTTGACCTTCTGGGCTCAAGCAATCCTCCCACCTTCCGAGTAGCTGGGACAACAGGCTTCTGTCGCCATGCCCAGCTAATTTATATATATATATATATAATATATAATATACATATTATAAATATATAATATATAATATATTGTATATATATTATATATAATATATTGTATATATATAATATATATATAATATATATATGGAAAAGAGAGAGAGTGTGTGTGTGTGTGTGTGTGTGTGTTAGGGTCTTGCTCTGTTGCGCGGGCTGGTCTTGAACTCCTGGGCTCAAGCGATCCACCTGCCAGGGCCTTCCAAAGTGCTGGGATTACAGGCCTGAGCCACCGGTGCCAGGCCACGCTTTGTATTGCTCAGGAGGCTGGACCTTGGCCTTTTCCCCGCCACCTTTACTTCCTTCCCTTTGGCCCTTGAGTTTTGCACAGTCTCTGGTTTTCATTCTCAGGATCTTCCTTTCACATTTTCCTAAGCATATCCTGTTCATATACTGCATTTCAGTTATGATTTCCCTACCCCAGCTGTTGTTTTCTTTAGATCTCATGTAGCCTTACTACCCATGCCAGGTATTGGAGTGCTGTCATGTCCTCGCTGGTCTTTTAGGTAATCCCTGGTTTCTCTGTCTACAGCTTGGCTCTCTAGCAGGTTTCTTCCAGTAAGAGGTAGCTCTGGAGGCCCTGAGAAACGAGTGTGGTGTGTGTTTGCAAGGCATGATGGCTGCAAAAGTGGTTCCTATGCCCCCAAAGCCAAAGCAGTCATTTCTACTGAGAGTTCCACCAGACTCCAAGCTGAGCCAAGACCTACTTCGGGATGCCACTAATGGGCCCAAGACCATCCACCAGCTAGTGCTAGAGCACTTCCTCACCTTCTTGCCCAAGCCAAGCCTGGTCCAGCCCAGTCAGAAAGTCAAGGAGACCTTGGTTATTATGAAAGATGTGAGCTCAAGACTTCAGAACGGAGGTGAGAAGCTTATGCTTGTTTAACTGGAAGAGAAGGAAGAGGTACTACTGGGGTCTGAGATAGGCTTCTATGTTAGTAATCAGTTGAAGTTAGGATGGTGTATATTGGAAAAGGAGTCAATTCTAGTGTTGGAAAGAGGAAGTACTTCTCAAGTGCTGGTTGTGGGTAAAGCCACAGAATAAACAGTGTGAATCTTTTTGTAGTGTCAGTTTTACCCAAACATTCTGGGGCAAATAATCTTTTTAGGATAAATCAGATGAATTATTGAGTTAGGTGTATGTGGAATTTTAGAAATTTTGTGCTTTTTCTGGGCATCTTCACTTTTAGCATTGCCCCAAGCTCTCCTTTAATACTCTGTGGGAAATTTTGAAAGGTGCTTAGGGAAGTCATTCTTTTCATAATAGGGAGATGCCATAGGTTTAAGACCCTGGAGTTTATGGCTTGAACTCTGCAAGGGCTCACAGAAGTAGAAAAGGCCATGAGTTACCTGTCAAAGGAATGAGGACAGCATGGCCTCAAGGTATGGGAGGTCTCCGTGTTAGAGTCATTGAGTTTTTTCACTAACTACACCTTCCTCTATCCCCAGTGCATCCTCGTCGCTTGGTGAAGCTTCTGCCCAAAGGAATCCAACAAAAACAAGAGACAGTGTCTCTGTGTTTGAAAGCTAACCCTGAGGTGGGTTTGGTTTTCCCATTCACTGCCTGAATGCGTCACCTTCTGTGCTTGGACTACCTGTGTAAAAAAACGCAATATTAGGACTTGGCCTTCTTGAGTGTTTTCCTTTTGCTTTTTCCTTGAGCCCTTCTCACCCTGGCTGTCTGGTTTGTGCTGCAGCTGTGTAGGATTTATAGGTCCCTCTTGCCATTCCTTCCCTTGATCTTTGTGTGTCAGCTCTTCTTACCAGTAGGGATGTCAGTGAACCTCAGTTACTGAGATGAAAGGGGCCTCTTGCTTTTTCAGGAGCTCGTGGTCTTTGAGGATTTGAATGTATTTCACTGCCAGGAAGAATGTGTGAGCCTGGATCCTACTCAACAACTCACCTTAGAGAAGGAAGATGACAGCAGTGTTGGCGAGATGATGTTACTGGGTAAGAAATCACAGCCTTTGTGTGTTCAGGTTGTACGCTTTGGGAAAAGCATGTCCTTCATCTCTTCAGCTTTGGGGGATGATTTGCACCTGCTAAGCGTATGTGTACATACACACACATTCTATTTTACTTTTGTGTTATTCAGTGTGGCAGAGCTTTGCCACAGAGCTACAGCTGTGGGTGGCCATTTTCCCTGTATCTTGGGGGCAGGAAGGAGAGGGGTAGGCAAAACCTGCAGACATAGAAACTATGGGCAGACTGTTCTGAACCCATTTTCTGGACCGTATTCTCACAAAAAGTATATTTGAATGTTTTTGTTGAACATATGACTAACTCTTTTAATCCCTCTCCCCTTTTTGATGTTCAATAGTTGTGAAGACTACTATCCTAAGTGAAAATATTCCATTTTTGATGAAAGTAATGTCTAACACTTAATGATCACTTATATGCTGTTACATGCTAGGCGCTAATCCAAATGCTTTTCTTGTGTTTATTGTCTCATGTACTTGTCATAGCAGTACTGAGTGGTACAGAAATTACTGCCACCTTGCAGGTGACAGAACTGAGGCAGAGAGAGGTTATAAAATTTGCTAAAGGTCCCACAATTGTAAGCATTGGAGCAGGTACTCAGAAACTGACATCAGAATTTGCAATCATGGCCCAGGGCTGTACTGCCTCCTGGATGCATTTCTCATAATTTTGTGGGTGAATTCCATATATGGTTGGTGAATGGGGCATTCTTTATTTGTCCTCATTTCCCAGTAATAGTTAACAAGTATCCCAGTGCTATCTATGAACTGATCAGGCAACAGCTTCTCTATAATCTGCTTAGAGATGCTTCACCTCCTCTCAAATGCTGCAGCCCTAGAAGCAGAGGCCCTCACAAATGTCTTTACTGAGTGCCTGACACTTTTTACTTTGCCTTCAGGGCTATTTGAAGGGCTGATGAAGTTGTACAGAGAATAGGTTTTAGGAGTTGCCTGGGGTGACAAAAATCCATTATGACTATCAAACTCTTAGCTGTAATATTCCATATGGTCAGAAGTCGTGGTATGTAACGAGTGTAGTTAATTTCTCACATGTTACTCTATATGATACCTTCTTTATTTTAGAGAAAAGTATAAAAAGATCAGATTTATTACACTGAGTTTTTCCTGAGTCTTGGGCAGAGCTAGCATTTATTTTGGGTGACTGATTAGTGGATATATTGCCTTCAGGATCACTTTGATTATGCACTTTGGGCCCCTAAGACTCAGTTCTCACCCTGTATTCCCCTCTTCCTCCACCCTATACCTTGAAGCTGATGGCTTAAAGTTAGTCATTTACCAGCATTTCATACTTGTTTTTTCCTAAGGCAGGATTGGGTTCTGGAATTGCATTCATTAGGTTACAAAGATGCTGTATTTCTACCTTTCATAACCTTCCAATTGGTTTGTAAGATAAGTCATTCATTAAAAGATAAGCAATGTGAAGTTTTTATGGGTGTAATAAGCTGTCATAAGACTGAGGCAAGATTTGGAACCAGGGGCAGAGTTGGGAAGAAGACGAAATTGATTTTAGATGCGATTGAATCCATGATAGGAAATAAAATGAGATTATCCTTCGAATATTTGGTAATTAAGGATTGGAGTTCAGATGTAAGGATATAGTGGGGATTGGGGAGCCATCAGTTTATAGGTGATGATAATTGAAACAGTAACATTTAACCAATTTTTGCAAAGGAATAACTATAATGGATTCAACGTGTGGTGACTGGAATCAAAGGAGAATCCTTAATATAGGGGAACAGCAAATGTGTGTGTTGGCCAAATGAACCACCTAAAAATAAGGAAAAAGATAGAACACTTAAACGATTCTCAGTAAGATAATTCTTATAGCTACTGTGTGCTGTGCTAGGAGAATACACCTTTTAAAGATTGAAGAAAATTAACTAAATACTGGGCATCAAGGAAAGACTCAGATTCCATAGAGTAGAAGTAATGAAGTAGGATATATCACATTGTAATACAACTAGAAATTAATAATAAAAATCAGTAAGTTCCTTCTACCTGGAAAATTTAAAACTCTTAAGCAGCTGTCTTAGTCCATTTTGTGCTGCTGTAAAGGAATACCTGAGGCTGGGTAATTTATAAAGAGGTTTATTTGGCTCACAGTCTTTTGTAGGATACACAAGAAGCATGGCATCAGTGTCTGTTTCTGGTGAGGGCTTCAAGAAGCTTCTGTTCATGGTGGAAGGAGAGCAGACTTCACATGGCAAAAGAGGAGGGAAGAGAGTAGGAAGGTACCAGGCTCTTTTAAACAGTCACATCTTAAGTGAAGTAAGAGGGAGAAATCACTTAATATCTTGAGGTTGTCCCTATTCATGAGGGATCTACCCTCATGATGAAAACACCTCCCACTAGGCCCCACCTCCATCACTAGGGATCAGATTTTTTCTTTTTTTTTCTTCTTTTTTTTTCGATATGGAGTTTCACTCTTGTTTGAATTTGGAAGTTTCCTTTTCTATATCTGGAAATTTTCCCAGCATTTGAATTGTATAATTTTTAAAAGTTTAGAAGGATTTTCTGTGAAACTGTCTGAGGCTGGTGCTTTTCTTGGGTAGTTGGCTAGTCTTTTTTGATAATTTCAATTTTCTCTATGGAGATTGGTTTATTTTAGTTTAAATCTTACTAGTTTTTTTTTTCTATTTTTAACTCATTACTTTATTACTTTCTAATTTGTATTTATTAATACTTTTTTTTTGGTATTTTTAGTAGAGTTGGGGTTTTGCTTTCTTTTTTTCTTTTTTTTTTTTTTAAGATGGGGTTTCACCATGTTGGCCAGGCTGGTCTTGAACTCCTGACCTCAGGTGATCCACCCACCTCGGCCTCCCAAAGTGCTAGGATTACAGGCATGAGCCACCGCGCCCAGCCAGGGTTTGCTTTCTTGGCCAGGCTGGTCTTGAACTCCTGACCTCAGGTGATCCACCCACCTTGGCCTCCCAAAGTGCTGGGATTGCAGGCGTGAGGCACTGCGCCCGGCCAATACCTTCATACATGTTTTTACAGCTGTGAACTGTCTTAGGCGCATCACTTTAGGTTATACCATAGATTCTGATATACAGTTGTCCTTCATATTCATGGGGGATTAGTTCCAGGACCCCTGCTCAGATACCAAAATCCATGGATGCTCAAATTCATTATATAAAATGGTGTAGCATTTACATATAATCCACACATATCTTACCATATATTTTATTTCTAGATTACTTATAATACCTAATACAAAGTAAATGCTATAAATAGTTGTTATATCACATTATTTAGGGAATGACAAAAAAATATGTACAGACACAACTATCCTTTTTGTTTTCTCTCAAATATTTTCGATCCTTGGTTGGTTGAATCCTCAGATGTGGAACCCATGAATATGGAGGACTGTATAGTGTTTTCTAGGAAAAAAATATGCAATTTTAATTTGTCTTTACCCCTCTGACCCAAGGTTGTTGATATAGTTTGGATTTTTTTTTTTTTTTTTTTTTTGAGACAGAGTCTTGCTCCATCGCCAGGCGCCAGGCTGGAGTACAGTGGCTCAATCTCAGCTCACTGCAACCTCCGCCTCCTGGGTTCAAGCAATTCTTCTGCCTCAGCCTCCCAGGTAGCTGGGACTACAGGCGAGTGCCACCACGCCCAGCTAATTTTTTTCCTATTTTTAGTAGAGAGGGGGTTTCACCATGTTGGCCAGGATGGTCTTGATCTCTTGACCTCATGATCCGCCCGCCTCGGCCTCCCAAAGTGCTGGGATTACAGGCTTGATAGTTTGGATATTTGTCCCTGCCAGATCTCATGATGAAATCTGAGTGGTTCATGCCTGTAATCCCAGCACTTTGGGAGGTCAAGGCGGGCAGATCACTTGAGATCAGGAGTTCGAGACCAGGCTGGCCAACATAGCAAAATATCATCTGTACTAAAACAAAAATACAAAAGTTAGCCGGGCACAGTGGCGCATGCCTCCAATCCCAGTTACTCAGGAGGCTGAGGTAGGAGAATTGCTTGAACTCGGGAGGTAGACATTGCAGTGAGCTGAGATTGCACCATTGTACTCCAGCCTGGGGGACAGAGTGAGACTCCATCTAAAAAAAAAAATTTTTTTTTAAATAGAAATAATACAAATCTATTATAATGGATACTTCCTTAGTAGGCAGAATAGAGCAATCTGGCTGGGTACAGTGGCTGACGCCTATAATCCCAGCACTTTGGGAGGCCGAGGCGGGTGAATCATGAGGTCAGGACATCGAGACCATCCTGGGTAACATGGATCCTGTTTCTACTAAAAATGCAAAAAAATTAGCTGAGCGCAGTGGCATGTATCTGTAGTCCCATGCATCTGTAGTCCAACTGAGGCAGGATAATTGCTTGAACCTGGGAGGTGGAAGGTTGCAGTGAGCCAAGACCGTGACATTGCATTCCAGCCTGGGCAACAGAGCGAGACTCTGTCTCAAAAAAAAAAAAAAAAGATGATTCCTTTGTAACCATAGGATAAGAAGGTTTTTGTAATTAACACCCAAAAGCCCAGAAGCCTTGAAAGAAAAGATTGACAGATCAAAATACATAAAAAAGGCTGGGCATAGTGGCTCATGCCTGTAATCCTAGCACTTTGGGAAGGGTGAGGCAGGCAGATCTCCTGAGGTCAGGAGTTCGAGACTAGCCTGACCAACATGGTGAAAACCCTGTCTCTACTAAAAATACAAAAATGAGCCGGTTGTGGTGGTGTGTGCTTGTAGTCCCAGCTACTCAGGAGGCTGAGGCAGGAGAATCACTTGAACTGGGAAGGTGGAGGTTGCAGTGGGTGGAGGTTGCAGTGAGCCAAGATCATATGCCACTGCACTCTAGCCTGGGTGACAGCAAAACTTTGCCTCAAAACAAACAAAATACATAAAAATAAAAGGCTTCTGGGCTGGGCTAAAGGTAGTGAGTTATTTCATTTGATTGTTTACAGTTACAGATCAGACACCTTGTTCTGCTCTCCCCCTTCTTCTAACTACTGCACCTGATTAGTCTTTAAAAAAAAAAATACAGCTTCTGCATGGTAAAATAAGAAATATATAAGCAAATATGCAATAAACTGGGGGAAATGTTTGTAACTCATCAGACAAAAGCCTGGTTTTCCTAATTTATAAAGAACTCTTAGAAATAGGGAAGAGAAAGATGAACAGATCCTCTAAGAAACACAATTTACCCTTAAACCATGTGAAAAGATTATCAGCCCTACTCATAATTAGAAGTACAAATTAAGCCAGACACAGAGGCTCACACCTCTAATCCTAGCACTTTGGGAGGCTGAGGCTGGTGGATCACCTGAGGTCAGGAGTTCAAGACCAGCCTGGCCAACATGGCAAAACCCATCTCTACTAAAAATACAAAAATTTGCTGGGTGTGGTGATGCAGGCCTGTAATCCCAGCTACTTGGGAGGCTGAGGAAGGAGAATCTCTTGAATTCGGGAGGTTGCGGTCTCAGTGAGCCAAGATTGCGCCACTGCACTACAGCCTGCGTGATGGGAGTGAAACCCCATCTCAAAAAAAAAAAAAAGTGCAAATTAAACCTCCAGGGAGCTAACATTTTTTCTCTCTCATATTTATAGAAATAAAAACACATTGATGGTGAAGTTGTTGGGAAACAGGTATATTGCTGGTGCGCATACAAAATGGTACAGTCCCTGTATAAGGGTAAATGCACCTATAACTACCTCTCTTACCCTTTTTTCCAGCAGTTCAGTTATGGGAATCTGACCTACAGATATAGCAGCACAACACATTCAAAATGATACACAAACAAGATTATTCACTGTCGTATTGTTGGTAAAAACGCAAGGTTGGAAGCAATCCAAGTGTCTTTCTGTAGGGGACTGGTTGAAGATGGTGTGTCCATACATGATAACAGAATCATCTCTACGTACTGGGATATAATGATTAGAAGAAAGCAAGTAGCAGAAATACATGTATAGTACATTTACCTTTTATGTAAGAAATGGAAAGTATTGCCTAAAAATACAATGGAAGAATAAACATAAATCCTGGAGGATGGCTAGATGTGGTGGCTCACTCCTAAAATCCTAGCACTTTCGGAGGCAGAGTCAGGAGGATTGCTTGAGGCCAGGAGTTTGAAACCAGCCTGGTCAACGTACTGAGACCCCCTTCTCTACAAAAGAAAAAATTTAAAAATTAGCCAGGTGTGGTGGCACATGCTTGTCATCCCAGCTACTTGGGAGGCTGAGGTGGAAGGATGGCTTAAACCGAGGAGGTTGAAGCTGCAGTGAGCTGTGATGGCACCACTGCACTCTAGCCTGCACAACAGAACAAGACCTTGTCTCAAAAAGAAAACAAACAAACTGGGGTTGATCTATCAGAAAAGAATGGGTCATTGTTATAGCTACTAATACTAAGAATTCATTCTTTAGCTGGGTGCAGTGGTTCACACCTGTAATCCTAGCACTTTGGGAGGCCAAGGTGGAAGGATCGTTTGAGTCCAGGAGTTGGAGACCAGCCTGGGAGACCCTATCTCTATAAAAAATGAAAAAATAAGCCAAGCATGGTAGTGTGTGTCTGTGATCCCAGCTACGTGGGAGGCTGTGATGCAAGGATCACTTGAGCCCAGGAGGCAGAGGTTGCAGTGAGCTGAGATTACACCACTGCACTCCAGACTGGGTGACAGCAAGATCCTGTTTCAAAAAGAAAAGAAAATTCAATCTTTGCTTGAAAATCACTGAGACAGTAAATCCTAAATGTTCTCACCAAAACCATAAGTGATGGCACCGCTACACTCCAGCCTGGGTCACAGGAAGGCCCTGTCTCTAAAAGAAAAGAAACAAAAACTGGGGTTGATCTATCAGGAAAAGTTGGTCATTGTCACACATACTAACATGAAGAATTCCCACAAATATTTTGTGTGATTATAAATACAAAATTATATTAATTTTAAGGAGCTAAGTACCTGTTTTTAGGGGAATTTATTGAAACTCAGATGTTTCCTTTTCTTGAAAGTGTCATATAGCTCAACTGTGTATAAAGATAATGTGAACATTTCAAAATGGGACAAAAGTGAGATTGTTATAAATAGGGTGGGATAAGTACATTGTAATTTAGAAGAAAATTCATTTCAGTCTGTGTTACAGAGTTAGACTCCAAATATATTGGAGTTAACTATTAAAATAAATCATAGAAGAGTGGTCAGAAAACAGCAGAACTTTGTCAGATCTTGTGACACATATTTTTTTTCTGGTTTTAAGTTTGTAGTTAAAGAGGAAGATTTCAGTTAAAAATTATTCAAACAAGAAATGATTGACAAAGATTTACATTTATAACAGTCAACCCAATAGATTATTTTGCATAATCAAAATGTAAAATAAAACTACAATGAGAAACCATTTTATACCTATAAAATATTTTTTTATTTTGTTTTTTCTTGTTATTACCTATTAAATATTTTAACTTTTAATGCTGAAACATAAAAACAAAAATAATAGAAAAAAAATTTAATGCTGGCATGATTAGGTGAAGTGGATACTCACATGATGATGGTTGAATTCAAATTAGTAGAGCTGCTTTGGAAAGCAGAATAGTAGTTCATGTCAAAAGCTGTGGTAAAAATTGGCATATCCTTTGACCTAGTGTTTTCATTATCCTAAGGGAGTGGTTAAAAAGAGTAATTAAGGCTGGATGTGGTGGTTTAAACCTGTAATCCCCAGCACTTTGGGAAGACTGCATGAGTACACAGGTTCAAAACCAGCCTGAGCAACATAGCAAGACCCTATCTCTGAAAAAAAAAAAAAAAGTAAAATAAATAAATAAAAATTTCTTAAAAATCTACTGGTGTGAAACTGCTAAATCCAATAGAAATTCCTACTCCAGTTTTAGGATCAGCCCCGTGTCTTGGTGGTTGATTGGAACCCTTTACTCTCAGTAGTCCAGAATTGAGGGGTCCCTTGTCACACTAGTATGTTCACAGCATGCCTGTTTTTCACTTTGTTACCTAGTCTTTATAATCTGTTTACATTGACTTTTCTGAAGTATAATAGAAAAAGCCTACCAATCATAAATAATAAATATATAGCTGAAGTTTTTACAAAATGTACACCATTTAATCACTATCCAAAATGGACTTTTCTTAGCATCCCCGAAATCCCTCTCGTGCCCTGTGCCTTCCCTTTCTACCCAAAGAGAAACACTACTGGCTTCTAATCCTCAAGCTTCATTTTATTAGTTGTTAGTAATCTCTTAATAGAGTTTCATTCTTGTCGCCCAGGCTGGAGTGCAATGGTGCAATATTGGCGCACTGCAGTCTCCGCCTCCTGGCTTCTGGTGGTTTTCCTGCCTCAGCTTCTCGAGTAGTTGGGATTACAGGCATTTGCCACCACTCCTGGCTAATGTTCTATTTTTAGTGGACACAGGATTTCTCAATGTTGGTCAAACTGCTTTTGAACTCCCAGCCTCAGGTGATCTGCCCACCTCAGCCTCCCAAAATGCTGGGATTATAGGTGTGAGCCACCACGCCTGGCCAATAATAAACTTTTGTATTAAAATGCTGTGCCCTCTCTAATTTTGGTTATTTGAATTGTTCCCATTTTCTCATTGTAAGACATTATAATATGATTTAGTGCTATAATATTGTGATAATTTCTTTTTTTACCTTTTTTTTTTTAGTGTTTCTTTTTTTCTTTCTTTCTTTCTTTTTTTTTTTTTTTAGAGATGGGGTCTTGCTATGTTGCCCCAGGCTGGGGTGCAGTGGCTATTCACAGGCGCGATCCCGCTACTGATCGGCACAGGAGTTTTGACCTACTCCATTTCCAACCTAGGCCGGTTCTCCCCTCCTTAGGCAACCTGGTGGTCCCCTGCTCCCGGGAGGTCACCGTATTGATGTTGAAATTAGTGCGGACACCTGATCAGCATAGCGCACTACAGCCCAGAATTCCTGGGCTCAGACGATCCTCCCACCTCAGCCTCCTGAGTAGCTGGGACTACAGGCATGCACCACTGTGCCTGGCCTTTTTTAAAATTTTATTATACTTTAAGTTCTGGAGTACATGTGCAGATTTTGCAGGATTGTTACATAGGTACACACATGACATGGTGGCTTGCTGCCTCTGTCCTCCCATCACCTACATTAGGTATTTATCCTAATGTTATCCCTCCTCAGTGTCTCCACCTGCTGCTGTCCCTCCCCTAGCCCCCCACCCCGTAACGGACCCCAGTGTGTGTATTACCATAATTTCTAATATAGTGAAAACCTACAAGCAGTTCATTTTAACCTTCAGTTACCAGACTCTTCAAGATGACGAGTGGTGCCCTTTATAGATTTATGGTCTTCATCCCTAGTCCTTAGCTGAGTGCTGTACAGAGTATAAGATGAATATGAACTTGTCAGGTAATTAGCACCTGTGAAGAGAACAAACATATGAAGTCTTTCAGTGAAATCACACACTCATTTTACTTATTTAATGTGTGCTTGCATTGTGGTAGATGGAAATAAGTGTGGAAAAGGAGTGTGACAGCAGTATCCACCACTCCTCAGATTGACTTTCAAGATGGCTGTGCATGAGAAACCTGACTTGTTTTTTCATGCCTGGTATTGTCATATCCCTCAGAAGTTATTAAATTTTCTCTTTGTTTCAGCAGTCAATGGCAGTAATCCTGAAGGTGAAGGTTCTGAGAAGGAACCTATAGAAAATGAAGATTATAGAGAAAAGTCTTCAGATGATGATGAAGTGAATTCTTCATTGGTCTCTCAGCAGCCTCTAGATAACCAGGAAAAGGAAAGACTAAATACATTCATTCAACAGAAAAGGAAAATGAGAAATCTATTAGTTACCATTGAGAATGATACTCCCCTAGAGGAACTCTCAAAATATGTAGACGTCAGTGTTATTGCACTTACTCGAAATCGGAGGACAAGGAGATGGTACACTTGTCCACTGTGCGGGAAACAGTTTAATGAAAATTCTTATCTTATTTCCCACCAGAGGACTCACACTGGAGAAAAACCCTATGACTGTAGTCACTGTGGGAAAAGCTTCAATCATAAAACAAATCTCAATAAACATGAACGAATTCATACAGGAGAGAAACCTTATTCCTGTTCTCATTGTGGGAAAAATTTTCGTCAGAATTCTCATCGGAGTCGTCACGAAGGAATCCATATAAGGGAGAAGATATTTAAGTGTCTAGAATGTGGGAAAACCTTCCCAAAGAATGAGGAATTTGTGCTTCATCTGCAGAGTCATGAGGCTGAGAGACCATATGGTTGCAAAAAATGTGGGAGAAGATTTGGTCGGCTGTCAAACTGTACCCGGCATGAGAAAATCCACTGAGCCTGTAAGACCCGAAAGCAGAAGTAATCTTGGGAAAGGTTTGATGGTGCTTCCTCAACCTGAGAGCTTTCATAATGAATTCTGAATTCCTAAGCTGCCTAAAAAAATATAAATATGTAGGCTGGGCGCTATGGCTCACACCTGTAATCCCAGCACTTTGGGAGGCTGAGATGGGTGAATTACAAGGTTAGGAATTTGAGACCAACCTGACCAAGTTGAAACGATGTCTCTACTAAAAATACAAAAATTAGCTGGGCGTGGTGGCATGTGCCTGTAATCCTAGCTACTCAGAAGGCTGAGGCAGGATAATCGCTTGAATCCAGGAGGCAGAGGTTGCAGTGAGCCAAGATCGTGCCACTACACTCCCACCTGGGTGACCCAGCAAGACTCCATCTCAAAGAAAAAAAAATAGCAATATGTGAAAAGCTCATTATAGCCAAAATTGGATAAATGCCCGTCTTGGCTAAAACCTCAAATTGTTAGAAAATTCACAGGGAAGAAAACATTTTCAAGGGCTATACCTCAGCATCCAGGCTTTCTGGACTAAGGAGCTTTCCTTTGTGAAGTTATATGGCAGTGTACAGGTCACAGATCCCTTTCCCAAGAAAGACTTTGAAGATGAATCTGAAGGCTGCTTACTTGCAAGACAGAGTGATTCATGTCTATTGTAAGTATATCCATTTTTCCCCCACTTGGGGATTCATACTTGAGAAATAGTGCAAAGGTTCTTATCTGGAACTATGTTCTCATGAAAGAACCAAACTACTGGCTTGTTGAGCCAACAGCTTCTAATAGCAATTCATATAACCCTCTAAGAACACCTGTTTAAGTCTTGAATGTTGAATTGTTTACTTTGGAATATAGGAAAACTACAGCAATCGAATGTCAGACCCTCAGTTGGATGTGATGTAAACTTGCAATCAATTTCAATAACATTTGCAATTTGTGATAAAACTGACCTTTACAGATTCCTTTTCACAACATAAGTGTCTACTGTTTTTACTCTATTTTGTTCAGCTGTTGATCTCTCCAGCAGCTGTTTCATGCCTCTCCCTTGCCAGAATAAGTTTGGATTACTCAGGCAGTGCCATCCAGTCCCACCACTAGAAAAGCTCTTCAGAATATTGTTCCTCTGTTGAGCCCAGATCTCATGTGCTAGGAAGGAAACCCCAAGACCCATAGAGGAGGGGTTGACCTGGAGGCAGGAAAAGTTGGCTTAGATCCATGTCTCATCAATAACATTACCATATGCTTAGGTCCCCTCTACATCATCATCAGACCTTTGGTGATAGGATGGTCACTACCTCACAAGGCAAAGTGTTGTGTGTGTGTGTGAACAAGGCAGAGTGTTGGGTGTGTAAAAAAATGTATATATCTTTATATATCTATATTATATATAGATATATAAATTTTTTAATTTTAATTTTAATTTTTTTTTGAGATGGAGTTTCATGTTTTAAGATGATTGTTGTAGATGATGGGCAAAAAAAAAGAGATTTGGAGTTTCTCTGTTGTTGCCCAGGCTGGAGTACAATGGCCTGATTTCGGCTCACTGCAGCCTCCGCCTCCCGGATTCAAGCGATTCTCCTGCTTCAGCCTCCCAAGTAGCTGGGATTACAGGCATGTGCACCACACCCAGCTAATTTTGTGTTTTTCAGTAGAAACAGGGTTTCTTCATGTTGGTGAGGCTGGTCTCGAACTCCTGACCTCAGGTGATCCACGTCAGCCTCCCAAAGTGCTGGGATTACAGGTGTGAGCCACTGCACCTGGCCCAAAGTGTTGTATATTTAGAAATTACGTCTCTAGTGGTTAGCTCACATTGCCCCTCAAGAGACAGGATTCCAGGTGTCTTCATTATAATGGGCATTCATTGTCTTCAGTCTCTTCATATCCAGACCTTCCTGTCCTCTCTGCCTAGAAGCAAGGCCAGTGGTGCAATTTAGGGATTCTTGACCAGTTTTGCTTACTTAAGGTTTCCAACAGTTTCACTTTGGTATTTTGATTGGAATAAAGAAATCCTATAAACTATTTGGGAAAAATTATAGTGTTTGTTTCCATCCAGAAACGTGCCTTTGTATTTATTAGAGGGTTATATTCCTGTGAAAATTTTTCTAATTTTCTTCTCTTAAGGTTTTACAAAATTTTGTTATCGTAAGTAGTTTTTTTCATTATATTTCTATAGTTGATTGTTGTTACATAGGAAAGTTATTTTTAATTATATATTTGTGTAGCTAGTCACCTCACTGAATGTTCTTAATTTTCAGTAGTTTCTCGGTTTAGTTCTGTTACAACTTTTGGTAAAATGATACCATTTAAAAATAATAGTTTTGTTTCTTGCCTTCTGCCTATCGGATTTTTTTGTTTTGTTTGTTATTGACATGTAATTCTGAGGTTTGTTGTTTTGGTACAAAGCATTTTGAAGGACATTTTATGATACAGTTCAGTCCTGAATCATAATTTAAAAACAACAGGCCGGGCACAGTGGCTCATGCCTGTAATCTCAGCACTTTGGGAGGCTGAGGTAGGTGGATCACCTGAAGTCAGGAGTTGGAGACCATCCTGACCAACATGGCAAAACCCTGTCTCTACTAAAAAAAATAAAAAATTAGCTGGGTGTGGTCATGGGTGCCTGTAATCCCAGCTATTTGGGAGGCTGAGACAGGAGAATTGCTTCAACCTGGGAGGCGGAGGTTGCAGTGAGCTGAGATCGCGCCATTGCACTCCAGCCTGGGCAACAAGAGTGAAACTCATCTCAAAAAACACCACCACCCTCTGTGACAGTGGGAGGCCACAAAAAACTGTCCTTTACTGGCTTTATATTTCAAGCCAACAGTAAATACCCTGTAAAGCCAGCAAACCAACAAAACTGGCTGCCCACAACATTATTTGCTTATTTGAAAGTGTGGCCAATTCACTAGGACTGGGATCCTGAGCTGTGTTTCTGGAGTCGCCAGGCTGTTACCATGTGCAGGGGACCCCTTGTGTACCCAGAAAACAAGTAGCTGCCAGGCAGTGAGTCAAGAGAGTTTCCACTCATTCTTTGGCACCCCTGCCCAAGAGTCGGGTGTTTTTATCAGTCCTCGTGCAGCCATGGCACAGTCACCGAGGCACTTTTTGTTTTGTTTTTTAATTGAGACTGGCTCTTGTCACCAAGGCTGGCGTTGGGGGATCTTGGCTCACTGAAACCTCTGCCTCCTAGGCTCAAGTGATCCTCCTACCTCAGCCTTCTGAATAGCTTTTTGTTTTTTGAAGTGTAGGCGGTGATCATACCTGTAGTCCCAGCACTTTGGGAGGCCGAGGCAGGTGGATCACCTGAGGTCAGGAGTTCAAGACCAGCCTGGCCAACATGATGAAACCCCATCTCTACTAAAAATACAAAAATTAGCTGAGCATGGTGGCACGTGTCTGTAGTCCCAGCTACTCAGGAGACTAAGTAAGGAAGATTGCTTAAACCTGGAAGATAGAGGTTGCAGTGAGCCAAGATTGTGCCTCTGCACTCCAGCCTGGGCTATAGATTGATACTGTCTCAAAAAAAATTATTTTTAAAATCTAAAAAACGGTATCAAGACTGGGCACAGTGGCATGTGCCTGTAGTCCTAGCTACTCTGGAAGCTGAGGTGGGGGGATTCCTTGAATCCAAGAGTTAGAGGCCAGCCTGGACAACTTAGCGAGACCTCATTTCTCTCTATTTTTTATTTTTCATTTTTTAAGATGGAATTTTGCTCTCTTGCCAGGCTGGAGTGCAGTGGTGCAATCTCAGGTCACTGCAACCTCTCCCTCCTGGGTTCAAGTGATTCTCCTGCCTCAGCCACCCAAGTAGCTGGGACTACTGGCACACGCCACTATGCCCAGCTAACTTTTGTATTTTTAGTAGAGAAGGGGCTTCACGTGTTGGCCAGGATGGTCTTGATCTCTTGACCTTGTGGTCTGCCCACCTCGGCCTCCCAAAGTGCTGGGATTACAGGCATGAGCCATTGCACCTGGCCTTTTCTTTTCTTTTCTTTTCTTTTTTTTTTAAAGAAACGGTCTCACTCTGTCGCCTGGGTTGGAGTATATGACCATAGCTCACTACAGCCCTGAACTCCTGGGCTCAAGAGATCCCTCCACCTCAGCCTCCCAATTATCTGGGACTACAGGTACAGGCAACTTCACTCAGCCAGTTTATTTTTGTTTTTGTAGAAATGGGGTCTTGCTATGTTGCCCATGATGGCCTCAAACTCCTGGCTGAAGTGATTCTCCTCCTTGGCCTTCCAAAGCACTGGGCTTGTCTCTTTAAAAAAAAAAATCAGAGTAAATGAGAGGTTTACTCCAGTATGACAGGGTGAGGGTACCTGTAGTCCCAGCTTCTTGGGAGGCTGATGCAGGAGAATTTCTTGAACCTGGGAGGCAGAGGTTGCAGTAAGTGGAGATCCAGCCTGGGTGACAGAGCAAGAATCTGTCTCAAAAAAAAAAAAAAAAAAAAAAGACAAGTGAACATAACTTCAAAGAAATGTGGACATCAGTAAGTGCACCAGATACACATAATGGGAGTACTAGAAGGAGAGGAAAGAAAGGAAAGGAAAAAATTTTGGAAAAATAATGGATAAAAATTTCCCAAACTTATTAAAACATATCTATACAAACAGGAAGCTTAGTAAACTTCAAGTAAGATAAACACAAAGAGACCCAAAATAAATGCATCATAGTAAAAATGTTGAATGTCCAAGACAAGGAAAAAATAACCAGTTTCATAATTTGTCAGTTTTTTTATTTTCTGCAATCACTTTCTTTTCTTTTTCTTTCGATTTTTTTTTTTTTTTTTTTTTTTTGCTACAGTCTCCCTCTGTTGCCCAGGCTGGAGTGCAGTGGCGTGATCTTGGGTCACTGCTACCTCCGCCTCCCAGGGTTAAGCAATTCTCTTGCCTCAGGCTCCCAAGTAGCTGAGATTACAGGCACCCACCACCATGCCCAGCCAGTTTTTGTATTTTTAGTAGAGAAAGAGTTTCTCCATGTTGGCCAGGCTGGTGTCAAACTCCTGACCTCAGGTGATCCACACACCTTGGCCTCCCAAAGTGCTGGGATTACAGGCATGAGCCACGGTGCCCGGCCTACAAATAAAATTCAAATCATGCTCTTAAATAGTAAATTTTCTTTATGTTTTAATTTAGAAACAGGGTTATTAGTAAGTATCTTTTGCTAGAGAACCTGATAGAGACAACGTATTAAGAGAAAATTGTATAAGCTGGTGATTTGGAAAAGCTTTATTATAAAATGGAAGATGAAAAACCAGGATATAAATTAATATCTAAATAAAAATTTCTGTAATCTCCTCTTCCCCTACTCCTTTAAAAAAAATAAAAATTTCTGTGTGCATTGTCACAGAACAGAGAGTTAAAAAGTAGATGTAGTTGATTGATATGGCTGGACATTTGAGACTTTGGAAGATATTTTTCTTGTTTAACTTAACCCATATTTCTGCTGTAATATGTGATACATAAAGCTCAGATAAGAAAATAAAAATGATTAGCTCAGATGAGTGGCAGAATTAGGGCTTTCTGGAACACAAAATAAATTTTCCCCTCCCTGCCCCAACAAAGGTCTGATCTTTCCATTAGATGTGTTCATACTAAGGTCTTTGTTGTGAGAAAGAATAAACAACTCTGATAGGAGCTGGCCTGGCCCTCACAGCAAGGTTTTTGTGTTCTCCTGATGAACATAGAGAATTTCACAGAACATCAGATAGGGCCAGTCTGTGACTGTGCTAGAGTGAAACAAAACAAAACCATTCTGTAATGATGTCTCAACACAAAAACATGCACATTGTCATAGCCACAAAAATAACCAAACATGCCCCTGCATTGGCTGATATGAGTGACTGCTGTTTCTTTGGCAATCACAGCTTTGGCCTCTTCTTTCCTTCTAGATAAAATATTATTAAGATACCTATTAAGAATTATTCCTATTCTTTAATGGCATCTACTCCAGACTACAGGCTCATTCCTAATTACTCCCCAACATCACACAAACAGATGTCCTTTTTAGGACTCTTCCATTGAGACACCTCACTATGCCCGATGGTGTGTGTTCTCCCTTGTTATAATGAGTAGTACATTGAATTTATTCAACTAAAAGTGTGTTCCTGCTAGGTTTTGGCAGGAGGGCACTGACAATTGGAATTGTTGGGTCATTTAATTAAAGGATCTCTGTTTCCATCTTCAACCTGAAGAGTCTATATCAAGAGTTTGTTCTCCCAAAATAGATACCAGATGTTTCTCTTATAAAAACAAACGCTGGCTGGGCCTGGTGACTCACGCCTGTAATCCCATCACTTTGGGAGGCCGAGGTGGGTGGATCATTTGAGGTCAAGAGTTCGAGACCAGCCTGAACAACATGGTGAAACCACGTCTCTCCTAAAAATACCAAAAAAATTAGTTGGGCGTGGTGGCACACGTCTGTATTCTCAAGTACTCAGGAGGCTGAGGCAAGAGAATTGTTTGAATCCAAGAGATGGAGGTTGCAGTGAGCGAAGATTGCACCACTGCGCTCCACTCTGGGTGACAGAGTCAGACTCCATCTCAAAATAAACAAAAATGCTAAGTTTCACACAGTAGAAAAAATAAACAGGATTATCTCAGTAATGAACTCCTTCTAGGAATATCTTAGCCCATATCACTACTGAACAGAAAAAAAATTTCACAGGAACCACTTTTCCAAGAGTCCCTTTTATGTCCTTTTTCCTCAGGCTGTAGATAAAAGGATTCAGCATGGGAGTCACCAGTGTGAATGTCACAGCAGCTGCTATATCTCTCTGAGCTGAGTAGGAGGATGAAGGTTGAAATACAGAGATATGATGGTGCCATAAAAGAGGAGAACCACAGCCAGGTGGGAGCCACAGGTGGAGAAGGCTTTCCATCGTCCCTTTGTGGATGGGACCTTCAGGACGGCACATGTGTTGTGCATATAGGAAGCCAGTATGCAAAGAAATGGGGTGATTATGACCAGGGCAGCGTCAGTAAGAATCATTTCATTCAGGTGTGTGTCTGAGCAGGAGAGTTTCTGGAGGGGAATCACATCTCAGAAGATGTGGGGAATGGTGTTGTCTGCACAGAAAGAGTGTTGAGCCATCAGCAGGGTGTGCAGCAGATAATTCAGGTTGGCAACGACCCACAATCCAGCAGCTAGCAGGGCACAGAGCTGATGGGTCATCTTTGCTGTGTAATGTAAGGGGTGGCATACAGCAACAAAGCGATCATAGGCCATCACAGCCAGGAGGAAATTATCCACGTCAGCAAGCTCAATGAGGAAATACATCTGTGTGAGACAGCCAGAGGAGGAGATGGTCTGAGTCCCAAGTATGTGATTGGTCAGCATCTTGGGGACGGTGGTGGAGGAGAAGCAGGTGTCCACAAAGGATAGGTTGCTGAGGAAGAAGTACATGAGGGTGTGCAGGCAGGAGTCTGTGCTGACAGCCAGGATGATGAGCAGGTTTTCCAGGACCATGGCCAAGTACATGCTCAGGAAGAGCACAAAGAGGAGACGCTGCTGCTGGGGCTGCCTGGAGAGTCCCAGGAGGAGGAACTCTGAGACACTTGACTGGTTTGTCCCGTTCATGGGTCTGATCCCAGATGCAGACAAGACAGACAGAGGTCAGAAATATAGAAGCTGAGGCTCTAGATGCAACAAGTCAAGCTCCAACCATGGCCATGTTAACAAACCTGTCTTAGAGTTGCTCAGTCAGGATCCACCCCAGTCCCTATACCCCCAATTTCTGATGTCCAGCCCTAGGTGATGTGGGTCCTTCTATACTCATTCTTTCAGGGTTTTAAAATATAACATTAAAACAACATGCAGACTCATACACAGCCCTCCTCTGCTATTATATAGGTTTTTATTAACATTTCCAGGCTTTCTCTTAGTCACTCAGAGAGAGGCAAAACCGCTAATTATTACTGTGTCTATGTCAAATTCCAGCTGATGGTTCAGGACTCTTACTATTTCTCCCTGGATGTGGCATGTTTAGAAAAGGGAGTTTCTCAAAGAACTCCACTCAGTAGTATATATATGTTCATGGCCTTAACCTCTGTGCAGGATGAATGTTTGAGAGAATCACAGACAGGTATTTACAGTAGCTTCCATGGCCATTGGAACTAGACTCCCTGGGAGTCTCATTAGAGTCAAGCAGAGATTAATTTTCCCATCTATTTCTTGGTCCCTGTGGACCCAACAATAATGGAAAAGTATATTTTCTCACTCCACTCCTGGGTCAGAACTTGGAGATAAAGCAATCTTGGAGACAAGTTGCAAAGAAAATTCACTAAGACCTCAAATTGCATCACCTTGCTGATCTGGGCACATGTTTATAGGTTTGAAAAGCTGGTTATCAAATGATTTTTCTTCTTAAATTCCTAGCTCAGAAGCTGAGATTATAGCAGTGTTATCTGAACACCTCCTTTTTTTCTCATATTGCATTGACTTAATGAAGTGTTTGCAGATACGGATGCAGAGGCTGGGGTGGGGTCGGGTAAAGGTGGCATTGCAGAGTTGTGTTTTTTTTTTTTTTTTTTTGAGATGGAGTCTCACTCTGTGACCCAGGCTGGAGTGCAGTGTCATGATCTCAGCGCACTACAACCTCCGCCTCCTGGGTTCAAGCAATTCTCCCACCTCAGCCTCCCAAGTAGGGAGAACTTCAGGTAGGCACCACCACACCTAGCTAATTTTTGTATTTTTAATAGAGTCAGGATTTCACTGTTGGTCAGGCTGCACTTGAACTCCTGATGTCAGGTAATTTGCCTGCCTCAGCCACTCACAGTGCTGGGATTACAGGCATGAGCCACCACACCAGTCTTGTGTTTAATCTCTTAAAGTGTTTAGTATAAAGGCTACCCTTTTTGTAATGGGAGAATGTTTCAGGAGATGCACAGCGTGTCATGACAGGAACTCCATGTTCTTAAAGTAGACTTCCTTTCAGGATGTCTTCGCAGCTCATACTGGGTCAGTCTTTTCTGAAAATGGCCCCCTAATCCATAGACACTCAGGGGTATGGACTCCAGCAGCCCAGTTTACACTCCGATCACCCCCTCACCAGTGAGAATTCATGATTGGACTAGGGCAACTGGAACTGGGACTGAGGGCCACAGATCATTCTCACTAGGACTTGGCCTGTAACATGTAAACCCAGAAGGTTGCAACTCTCTTTTGGCTGACATATAGATTGATAAGAAGCAAAAGTCTGTGGATCAGAGCAAAAAAATGTAAACACACAGAAGAAGAGCTGGAGAAAGTACTGATGGCTGTCCAGTTCATAGTTCAAGTCATTTTCTAATGATGGGCTGCATTCTGGTCTCACACACAGTTCTGAGTTGCAAATAACAAAAACCAACTCTTGCTGGGTAAAGCAGGAAAGGATTTCATGAAAATGATAATGGACACCTTTCAAAAACACTGGACAGCTGGAGACCCAGGCTCAGAAGGCCACACAGCAGCCACAGTGGCCCAAAGAATACCAACGCTGCTGCTGCCTCCAAGCATAAATGTCGCCGTTCATAGCTTTGACACAGTTATCACTGGACATGGGGTGACACCAGTTGCACTGTGGCCACTGCTGCCCCAGGAATCCACCTTGCTGCAATGGCTGCCACTGCCAGAAAAAGTTCCTCTTGGTCTTCTCTTCCTTGGGCCAAAGGCTGAGTCGGGGTATCTGATGGACAGTATCATGCCCACATCTTTGCTGCAAGAGAGTCTGGGATATCAGTTATTCTGGGGTTCCCGTTTTATAGGAAGTAAAATATTTTCCAAATAGTTATGAAGCACCAGAGTACCTAAGATTTGGAAGGAGGTTCAATAATTCAGAAGCCAAAAACCATGATAAATGCTCACTAAAATCCATCCCTTCAATAGCACATTAATGCGTACCCCTCTTACCGATTTACCCCAAAGAAACAATCTGGCCTAACATAGTGCGACTATCCTTCCCACAATAGGGAAACTATGCAAAGTCCCATACGTTACTGCATCAGGGTCCATAAAAGGATCCCCCCTACTCCAATCGTGATCTCATCCTGACAGTCTGAAACTTCGGAATCTAACCTGAAAGCTAACCACTAACTGTACATCCTGTGTATGTAAAATATGGAGAAGAGAGGCCAGGTGCGGTGGGTCACCCCTATAATTCCAGCACTTTGGGAGGCCGAATCGGGCAAATCACGAGGTCAGGACTTGAAGACCAGTCTGGCCAACATGGTGAAACCTTTTCTCTACTAAAGATACAAAAATTAGCTGGATGTGGTGGTGCATGCCTGTAATCCCAGCTACTGGGGAGGCTGAGGCAGCAGAATCAATTGAACCCAGGAGGCAGAGGTTTCAGTGAGCCGAGATCATGCCATTGCACTCCAGCCTGGGTGACAGGGCAAGACTCCATCTCAAAGAATAAATATATATATATATATATATATAGAGAGAGAGAGAGAGAGAGAGAGAAGAGGAAGATAAAAGGAGGAAAATATAAACAAATACTGTAATCTTTATTTCTGCTGGTAGCCACAAACCGTTAGTTGATAATTATAATTATCCTTGTCCACAGTCTAATTCCTGTTCTTGTCTTTAGCCAATGTCTCAGCTATTCCAAGTTGTTTTTTAATCTGATGTAGTAACCCAAAACTTTCACATCTGAGAGATTTGGTTTCTTTATAGTCCTGCCTATAATGTATAAGATGGTTCTAGTTTCTCATTAGGTATTACGAGAAGACATGTCCACTTGTACCCCTAGTTTCCTTGCCCTATAAATTCCTGGTTGAGAAAAAGTTCAGGATATATTGTCCACTGGTAGGAATCTTATACTATTTCCTTAAAATAGCACCAAGGCCAGATGTGGTGGCTCATGCCTGTAATCCCAGCCAGCACTTTGGGAGGCCGAGGCAGGTGGATTACAAGGTCAAGAGATCAAGACCATCCTGGCAAACATGGTGAAATACAAACATTAGCCGGGAGTGGTGGCACATGCCTGTAATCCAAGCTACTCAGTAGGCTGAGGCAGGAGAATTCTTTGAACCTGGGAGGCGGAGGTTGCAGTGAGCCGAGGTCCCACTGCACTCCAGCCTGGAGACAGAGCAAGACTCTGACTCAAAAAAAAACAAACCAGCACCCCAGACTTACAGAGTAGCTTAAAATTGTGCCAAAAGTGAGTGTTTAAAAGACCATCTCACTATTCCATAAGGTCAGCTGCTTCTGGTGATGGTGTACAAGTAAATACTCATGGATCCCGTGGACACCAGGCTGACCCCTTGTGTTAATTACCTATTGTATAGCAAATTATTCTAAAATTTAGCAACTTAAAACAGTGAACATTTCTGTCATGCAGATCCTGTAAGTCTAGAATTTGGCAGTGGTTTAGCTGAAAAGTTCTGGAAGAGAGTTTCTCATGAAATTGCAGTTAAGTTTTCAGCAGCAGCTCAGTCATCTGATGGCTTGACTGAGGCTGAAGGATAGGATTCCAAGATGGCTCTTTCACATTAATGTCAGCAGGAAGCCTCGGTTTCTCACATGGACCTCTCAGACATGTTCTCACACATGATAGCTTGTTTTCCCCAGAGCAAGTGCTTCAGGAAAGCAAGATGGAAGCTACAGTATCTTTTACAACCCAGCTCCAGAAGCTGCAGTATCTTTTATGACCTAGCTCCATTGTTTCTTACATCTACTATCGCTGAGTACATCAGACCATTTTAGTGTGGGAAGGGATTATACAAGGCTAGCATCATTGAGAGTCATCTTTTACTATAAGTTGAGTTCCTTAGTTAGACAATGTCTGTGGGATGCCAAGTCGGTGAATAAACCCATGCATCTCTAATACACATTCTGCCTTTGCTTTCAACCTAAGGTTGATTGAGCACCTTTTTTTGTACATGGGTTTCCCTTTCCTGGTGCTTCTGCACATCCCTAGGCACCCAAGTTCACTGTAGGTTTTTTTCCTATAGCATCCCACATCATAACTTTCATTATATCATCCTGATTAGGTGGACAGTGATGCCTGGGATGTGATCAAGATCCGGGAGTCTGACTCACAAGTCTCAAGTCTTATTATCTCCATTAGGTCTGCAGTGTAGGCCATTGTCTGCAGAGCCAAATCCAGACATCGACATTGTCTCCTAGACTTGAAACCTTGGGAAGCATAAAGCAGACATTCTGAAACATTAATGGGCACAGAAATCACCTAGGGATGTTGTCAAAATGAAGAGTCTGACTCAGGAGGCCTCAGATTATGCATTTCTAATAGTCACCCAGGCGATGTCTGTCCTCGGACCTTACTTTAAGTAGCAAGAGCTTAGGTTTAGACGAAGAGGAGCCCTCACTCAAAGAGCCTGTCATCTGCATCAATTTTTGTGCTGCTGGCTCCCCAGTCAACCTCGCCTTTTGAAAAGATATCCAGATTGGAAGTCAGACCTTGACCTCCTTCAGTGCCACCCGTGGAAGTAGGAGACAAGAGTCCTGAACATTTGGTGACCCACCGTATCCAGAGAGGACAGAGAGGTGGGGCAGAAACCTAAAGAACCCGGGGCAGGTGGAGTGGGAGTGCTCACGAAACCCCCCAGCCGCCCAGGTTTGGCGGGCACAAACACCAGTGTGCCTCTTCATGCCTTTTCGGAGTGTAAGAACTAGAGCCAAGGCAGACCAAGTGGTGGTCTCCCGGCTGTGGTAATTCCGGCGAAACATGGCGCCGCGCATCTCTACGGAAACCGCGCCGAGGTCAGGCCCCGCCCCTTTCTATGTAATTGGACAGAAGGGCGCTAGCAGAAAAAATAGTCCTCTATTATTGGATAAGTAAAGAGAAACCTGCAGGGGGCGGGGCAAGGAGAGTTGGACAACGCAGCCTCGGATTGGTCCCGTTGGAGGGCGTGTGCGATGCTTTCCCAGGAGGGGATCCCTAAGTTCGTCTCTGCTGCCCCGCGCCTGCGCATGATGTACTGGACACTTGCTGGGGAGGTGATTCGCGTCCGGGAGATCCCGGATCTCGCGCAGGCAAAACTGAAGGACGTGCAAAACTTAATGGGGCTAAAAAAATTTAGTAATGAAGATAAATAATATCTGAATGCGATATTTTTTAAAAGCAAAATTAATGCAAAGACCAGTAAGATAGAAGCTACATTTTAGCGCTTCATTTGACCAAAAGAAATTGTCAAATACTCTGGCAGTTCTTTCAGTTGAAACCAAGATAAGCAAATAATTAGATTTTGAAAATATTATTGATGTTTGTTACCAGGGACGCTAGGAATGTAATACAGTAGTGAGCCACAAAATGACATTTCGGTCAACAACAAACCGCATGTACGACTGTGGTTCTATAAGATTATAGTACCGCATTTTTATCCCACCTTTCCTATGTTTACGTATGTTTCGATACAGAAATACTTGTTTCACAATTGCCTACAGTGTCTGGTACAGTAACATTCTGTTCAGGTTTGCAGCCTAAGGGCAAGGCATTTCCCAGAGGATATCCTCCTTATTCAACTGCACATGAGCATATTTTAAAAGATTTTGGTTTGGGGCTGGGTGTGGTGGCTCACACCTGTAATCTTAGAACTTTGGGAGGCTGAGGCAGGAGGATCGCTTGAGCCCACGAATTCAAGAACAGCCTGGGCAACACAGCAAGACCCTGTATCTATTGAAAAAAAAATAGCTGGGTGTGCTAGTGCACCTTTATTCCCAGCTGCTTGGGAAGCTGAGACGGGAGAATGGTTTGAGCTGGAGAGGTTGAGGCGGCAGTGAGCCATGATTGCACCACTGCACTCCAGCCTGGGTGACAAAGCATGACCCTCTCTCAAAAAAAGAAAAAATATCTTGTTTGGGTACAAATAAAATATTGAAGTTTAAAATAGTTTGAGTTTTAACATGCCTACTTTTTTAGTATTTCAGTTTTTCATTTTTCTTACTTGTATTTTTAGAGGGTCGTGAGGTCTCACTATGTTGCCCAAACTGGTCTTGAACTTCTGGTCTGAAGCAATTCCCCCACCTTGGGCTCCCAAGTGTTGGGATTACAGGCATAAGCCACCACACCTGGTCATTTTTAACTCTTTTAAGTGTTCTGGAAAAATTAATTGTTTAAAAATACATGAAAGCACGTGTGTGAGGGTACGTATTTTTCCTTTTGCCTCTGGCTTTAATATGGCTTGAGCAGCTCTGTACAAAGTGGCAGAGAGCTGAGCCAAGCCCATCATCTCCTTTAGGAAGCTTTTTCGTCTTCCTCTCCAGTGACTTCCACATCATATTCATTCATTCATGTTATTATTTATTTAGGCAAACAATAGTTGTTGAGCAACTAGTACATCCCAGGAACAAGCTGATAAAACTGGGCCCCTGCATTCATGGATACAGCCTAGTTGCAAGATGATGAGAAGACAAGGAGAAAGACAAAAAATTGCTCAGGGTACTGATTCCTGCTATTTATTCATCATGCATGAAACATTATACACTTTACATGAACCAAACCAGTGCCTAACACTTACATGCACAAATGTGAATAATGACTATTCCTTCTTTCAAAGGCTTTAGAAGCTCATGGTGGAAGACCTAAGAGGAATGCAAATAACAGCAGCAGAAAGCTGTATAGGGCATGTGAGAAGGATGAGGCAAGCAATTCTGTTAGGATGATGTATTCCTATGGCTACTGTAACGAAGTACCACAAGCAAGGTGATTTTAAAAACTACAGAAATGTATTATCTAATTATTCTGGAGGCTTGAAATCTGAAATCAAGAGTGACAGAGACTCCAATAATGTGGGGCATGACCGACTCCATATACCTCTGGAGGCTATATCAGCAAACTGTCCTCATGAAAGGAGGATATCAGCAAACTTACAAACTTCACGTGTTGCCAGAAGGAATGTTGAGGGTAGTCACATCCAGGTCCCATGCTCTTTGAGGTTACCTATGCTCCTTGAGGTTATCTGCCTGAACATGTGGAACCTGTTGAACAAGGAAAGCAGTACCTGTGATAAGTCAAGTAGCTGTATGACAATCACCTGCTCCTCCCTATTCTCTTTACTTAATAAATACGAAGGCCTGTAAAAGCTTAGGGCCTTTGCTCACTAAAGGCAAAGAGCCCCTGACCCCTTCTCTCAAATAGAATCTTTTGTGTTTGTCTTCAGTTCTGCATTCATCTCTTTCGTTTATGAGATAACTCCTGCACAAGAGGTCGACAGGATTTGTTTCTTCTGAAAGCTATTCCATGCTTCTCTTCTAGCTTCTTGTGGCACTCAGCAACCCTTGGTTTTCCTTGTCTTGCAGATGCGTCTTTTCAGTTTCTGCCATCATCCTCACATGGCATTGTCCTTGAGTGTCTTCTGTGTCTTTGCATGGTGTTCTATGTCTCCAAATTTCCCTTTTTTTTTTTTTTGACACGGGGTTTTTCTCTTGTTGCCCAACCTGGAGTGCAATGGTGCGATCTCGGCTCACTGCAGCCTCCACTTCCCAGCTTCAAGCAATTCTCCTGTCTCAGCCTCCCGAGTAGTTGGAATTACAAGGGTGCGCCTCTACGCCCAGCTAATTTTTTTGTGTTTTTAGTAGAGACAGGGTTTTACCATGTTGGTCAGGCTGGTTTTGAACTCCTGACTTCAGATGATCTGCCTGCCTCAGTCTCCCAAATTACTGGGGTTATAGGCGTGAGCCACCACACCCAGCCATTTCCCTCTTATTATAAGAACACCAGTCACTGCAATAAGGGCTACCATATCCTGCATAACTTCATCTTGATTACATCTTCAAAGACTCTATTCCAAATATGGTCACATGTATAGGGACAAGGAGTTAGGACTTGAACATATATTATGGGAGGATACAATTGTACCCACTACAGTAGGAAATAATTTTGAAGGATGGTAAGGAGGTAGTATGCAGAGCACTTAGTGACTGTTTGAATATATGGGATAAGGGAGTGGGTAATGGGATGGCCGCATGGTGGTACCATTAATTGAGATAGGTAGTGTAGGCAGAAAAGAAATGTATGGTGTGTCTGTGCATGTTAGTGTAGGTCGTGGTGTTGATGGTAGCAGTGGGGAGGTGCTGGGTTCCATTTAGGACATGTTAAGTGTGAAGCCATATAAGACATCCAGCTGGAAGAGCCCAGGAGCTGGACATCATAGGTCTACAGGCCAAAGGGAGGTCTGACAGATGATTCAGATTCAGAAGTCACCAGTATATACAGATTTAGTTACAGAAACAAAAATGGATAAATGGCCAAGGGACAATATAGAGTGAGAAGAAAGAAGCCCAAGGATAAAGCCCAGGAGGAAAAAGGGGATGATGGAAGAGGGCAAGTTGACAAAACCAGTGGGGTAGCTAGATGTGGTGGCTCACACCTGTAATCCCAGCACTTTGGGAGGCTGAGGTGGGTGGATCACCTGCCTCATACATGAAAGCACATGTATGAAGGTATGTATTTTTCCTTTTGCCTCAGGCTTTAATATGGCTTGGGCAGCTCTGTACAACGTTTGGGAGTCAGGAGTTTGAGACCAGCCTGGCCAACATGGTTAAACCCTATCTCTACTAAAAATATAAAAATTAGCCAGGCATGGTGGTGGGCACCTGTAACCCCAGCTACTTGGGAGGCTGAGGCAGGAGAATCGCTTGAACCCGGGAGGCAGAGGCTGCAGTGAGCCAAGATTGTGCCACTGCACTCCAGCCTGGACAACAGAGTGAGACCCTGTCTTGAAAAAAATGGGGAAGGCAAGGAAACTGGAAACAAGCAGAGAATGATGTTTAATATGCTAATGGAGTCATATGTTTTAAAAAGAAAGTAACAATGCCATGTACACAGAGAAATCAGGTGAAATGACTGGATAGCTTCACTGTAGGTTGCAAAAGTACCTCTTCAAATAAAATACCAAGTGATGTTTTCAGTGAATAGTTAGTAACACGGCAAATGGACTAGCCCCTGGTTTTTAACCTCTGGTCAGGCAACATGGTGTAGCCGAGGTAGGAGGCGGGACTTGACTCCAGAGGTGGGTCTTGAACACTGGACCAGATTGAGGACTAGCTAAAACAGGGTCCCAGCAGAGGCAGCTTTCAATCACACACATATACCAATGTGCCATGTCAGTTTACCATTGCCATGGCAACATCTCCGAGTTACTGCCCCTTCCCATGGCAATGACCCAATGACCCAAAAGTTACTACCCCTTCCCTAGAAATTTCTGCATATGCCACCGCTTAATGTACATGCAATTAAAAGTGGGTATAAATGTGACTGCAAAGCCTCCCTGAGCAGCTGCTTTCTGCCCAAGAGGCAGCTCCACTCTGCAGGAGCAGTCATGGAGCTGTAACACTGCTTCTTCAATAAAGCTGTTCTCTTCTACCTCTGGCTTGCCCTTGAATTCTTTCCTGGGCAAAGCCAAGGACCTTCTTCGTCTATGCTCCACTTTGGAGCTTGCCGGCCCTGCATCATAGCTGTTCTTTTTCACCGTTGTCATGCTGTTGTTACTGTTACTAAAACACTGTCTCAGATTGGGTTCTTCAGAAGTACACACTAAGGAGGAACTTAGGACAGAGATGTTTACTGAACATCAGCACCTTTGGGTGGGAGGTAGGGAGTGGAAGGGGATTGGGCAGTGAAGAAAGTGAATCCCAGAGGCAACCATGAGGAGCTGTGGAGATGAGTGGGCCCATCAGAGTTGTCTTGGGCTGGTCTGAAATGTCACGGCATTTACACCTCCCATGGACCAGTCACTGTATGCTGTCCACCAGGGAATGGTATGATCTCCAGAGAGTCCCCTCTCTGCCTCTGAGGCCATCCCAGAAAGTGTTGACAGCAAGAAGTTTGCTTGCTGACAGCAAAGGCAGCCAGAGCCTTGCAAGGGGAAATTGGGCAGCAAATGTTAAATAATAAAAGTGAGTTATAAAACACACTCAAGCTTATTGAAGTACTTCAATTTTTAAAGTTTTAAAATACAGACATTTGTGAAGGATATAATATCATCTTGATTGTGTGCCTATGCAGGGTTTTCAGTTCTCTATAATTTTCTTTTATCCTCTCAAATTTTGTATAGTGACCATGTATCATTATTCAAATCTTTTTGTAGAAATGGGGTCTCCATTTTTTTTTTTTTTTTTTTTACCTGGAGACAGGATCTCACTCTGTTTCCCAGGCTGGAGTGTGGAGTGCAGTGGTGCAATCATGGCTCACTGCAGCCTCGATATCCTGGGTTCAAGTGATCCTCCCACCTCTGCCTCCTGAGTAGCTGGGACTGCAGGCACACACCACCACATCTGAATAATTTTTATATTTTTAATAGAGATAGGATTTCTTCATGTTGTGCAGACTGATCTGGAACTCCTGAAGCAATCCACCTATCTGGACCTCCCAAAATGCTGGGATTACAGTTGTGAGGCAACATGCCCAGCCAGATCTTTTGTTGTTGTTGTTTTTAACTAACAAGAATGAGCTGGAATCAAATCTTTTAAAACCCCATTATAGTATTACCAAGAAACTTTTTTTTGTAATAGGGTCTCACTTCATCACCCAGGCTGAAGTACAGTGGTGCAATCATGGCTCACTGCAGACTTAACCTCCTAGGCTCAAGCAATCCTCCGACCTCAGCCTACCAAGTAGCTTGGCCTATAGGTGTCAATCACTGTGCCTGGCTAATTTTTAATTTTTTTTTTAAGACGGGGTCTCACCATGTTGGTCAGGCTGGTCTTGAACTCCCGACCTCAGGCGATCCGCCCGACTTGGCCTCCAAAGTGCTTGGATTACAGGCGTGAGCCACCACGCCCGGCCTAATTTTTAATTTTTAAAAATAGAGACAGGGTCTCCCTGTGTTGCCCAGGCTGGTCTTGAACTCTTGGCCTCAAGCAGTCCTCTGGCCTCAGCCTCCCGAAGTGCTGGGATTACAGGTGTGATCCACCACACCACCCTAAGAAACGTTTTCTGAAATATTGTTGTTATAATAGAGGTAAGATCTTAAAATGAACGCCAAACACCAACAAACAGAATACAGCATTTTATATAGAATATAATCTAAATTTATAAGTGCACAAATATAAATACATTGGTTATATGTGCAAAAGAGAAAGACTGGAAAAAATACAAAAGCTATTACGGATGTTTCATTGAATGATGGAATCATTAGCTGTAAAGACTTCTTTCTTTATAATATCTTGTGTTTCTTTTCTTTTTTCTTTTTCTTTGGAATTGGAGTTTTGCTATGTTTCCTACACAGGTCTGCAGCTCCTGGCCTCAAGTCATCCTCCCGCCTTGACCTCCCAGAGTGCTGGGATTATAGGCATGAGTCACCAAGACTGGCCATCTTGCATTTTCAATGCAATGACAACAAAAATTCTGTAACAAAGAAGATTTAAATCATATAATGACAAAAAGGTTTTAAAGAATGAAGGTAAGGTGGAGGCAGATTTTTCTTTCCAGGAGAGGGCTGGAAAGAACTGGCTGTCTCACACACATGTATTTCCTCATTGAGCATGCTGACGGGTGCACCAAAGTCTCAGAAATCACTGCTGAAGAACGTATCCATGTAACAAAACCACTTGCTTCCTAGAAATTATTGAAATTTAAAAAAAGAAAAAAAAAGTCATTAAACGAAACAACATTGTTGGAGGATGTGCTGTATATACTTCCAGAGTGCCCCGTGTGATACCAAAATGCAGCTAGGATTGAAAACCAGTGCTGTAGAGCTTAAAAGCATTTACAACAGGAAAATGGAAAAATATTTAACATATATTCTTATATAGACTTTCTTTCCTTCTGTCTCTCTCTTTCTCTCTCTCTCTCTTTCTCTCTTTCTTTCGTTCTCTCTCTGGAATGCAGTGGCAGATCTCAGCACACTGCAACCTCCGCCTCCCAGATTCAGCCGATTCTCTTGCTTCAGCCTCCCAAGCAGCTACAGATTACAGGTGCCCACGACCATGCCCGGCTAATTTTTGTATTTTTAGTAGAGACAGGGTTTTACCATGTTGACCAGTCTGGTCTTGAGTTCCTGACTTCAGGTGATCCACTCACCTCTCAGTCCCAAAGTGCTGGAATTACAGGCATAAGCCGCCGTGACCTGCCAACATATAGCCTTTCAAAATGATCACTTGGAAAGGAATAGTTTGACTTTTATGTAAAGGCATTTTAAATAATTAGAAACAAATGTCATTACCTATTGAAGAGAGCAGGGTTGTAGTTAAATCAGAGTTCATTGATAAGTATCTACTGGGTGTATTTATTCCAAGTTCCTTGAAGACACTTTGACAGATAATTGCTACATTTCAATGAGTTGGCAAAGATTGCTATGCCTGGAAATGACAGATAGGTCCATGGGACATTCATCAGTAACAGCATGTCTTCCTGCCAACCACTTTTCCAAGAGCCCCTTTTATGTCCTTTTTCCTCAGGCTATAGATAAAAGGGTTCAGCATGGGAGTCACCACTGTGAACATCACAGCAGCTGCTGTATCTCTGTGAGCTGAGTGGGAGGATGAAGGGTTGAAATACAGAGATATGATGGTGCCATAGAAGAGGAGAACCACAGCCACAGGTGGAGAAGGCTTTCCATCTTCCCTTTGTGGATGAGACCCTCAGGATGGCACAGGTGATGTGCATATGGGAAGAAAGGATGCAAAGAAATGGGGTGATCGTGACCAGGATACCCTCACTAAGAATCATCACTTCATTGAGGCGTGTGTCTGAGCAGGAGAGTTTCAGGAGGGGAGTCACGTCACAGAAGAAGTGAGGGATGGTGTTGTCTGCACAGAACGAGAGTTGAGCCATCAGCAAGGTGTGCAGCAGAGAATTCAGACTGGCAACCGCCCACGATCCAGTGACCAGCAGGGCACAAAGTGAATAGGTCATCTTTGCTGTGTAATGTAAGGGGTGGCACACAGCGACAAAGCGGTCATAGGCCATCACAGCCAGGAGGAAATTGTCCATGTCCACGAACATGAAAACAAAATACATCTGTGAGAGACAGCCAGAGAAAGAGATGATCTGAGTCCCGAGTATGTGATTAGTCAGCATCTTGAGGATGGTGGTGGAGGAGAAGCAGATGTCCACAAAGGACAGGTCGCTGAGGAAGAAGTATATGGGGGTGTGCAGGTGGGATTCTGTGCTGACGGCCAGGATGATGAGCAGGTTTCCCAGGACCATGGCCAGGTACATGCTCAGAAAGAGCACGAAGAGGAGACGCTGCTGCTGGGGCTGCCTGGAGAGTCCCAGGAGGAGGAACTCTGAGACACTTGACTGGTTTGTCCCGCTCATATGTCTGGACCCAGCTGAATAGAGGACAGCGAATTCAGAAACATACACATGGATGGTTAAGATGTGATCAGGCTCCAGGAAGGACCGCGTTGGCAAATCAATTCATAAACTTGCAGAAACATCATATGGTCTTCTCAGCCACTTCCCATTTCCAACATTCAGTTCTGATGCTTTTCCTAGAGGACTCACTGGTTCTTATTTTGCATGTTTATTGAAACACAGTCAGGCTGGGCATCGTGGCTTATGCCTGTAATCCTAGAACTTTGGAAAGCCGAAGAAGGAAGGTGGCTTGAGGCCAGGAGATCAAGTCCAGCCTGGACAACATAGCAAGGCCCCATCTCTATTAAAAAATAAAAGAAGACCAGGTGCAGTGACTCATGCCTGTAATACCAGCACTTTGAGAAGCTGAGGTTAGTGGATTGTCTGAGGTCAGGAGTTCGAGACCAGCCTGACCAACATTGTGAAACCCCGTCTCTACTAAAAATACAAAAAATTAGCTGGGCATGGTGGTGTGTGCCTGTGATCCCAGCTACTCAGGAGGCTGAGACGGGAGAATCGCTTGAACCTGGGAGGCGGAGGTTGCAGTGAGCCAGGACCAGGCCATTGCACTCCGTCCTGGGCAATCAGAGCAAAACTCCATCTCAAAAAACAAAACAAAACAAAACACACAGACATACACACATAGCCTGACTGAGAATGTATGTGTTTCTGCTACATTCAGTTCCTCACCCAACTCCTTAACAGCTCTTTAAGAGTCTGGAGGAATGACTGATGATTACTGGGTTAATCTCAAGTGACAACTGATGGATTCAGGACTCCTGTACTTTACTTCTCTGTACTGTATTTACTTCCTGTGTCTGGATGATGTAGCAAAGAAGATTCCTAAAAGAACTTCACATCTAGGCCAGGTGCAGTGGCTCATGCTTGTAATCCCAGCACTTTGGGAGGCTGAGGTGGGTGGATTATGGGGTCAGGAGTTCGAGACCTCCCTGGCCAACATGGTGAAACCTTGTCTCTACTAAAAATACAAAAATTAGCCGGGCATGGTGGCGTGCACCGGTAGTCCCAGCTACTCAGGAGGCTGAGGCATGAGAATCGCTTGAATCCGGGAGGTGGAAGTTACAGTAAGCCGAGACCGTTCTACTGCACTCCAGCCTGGGCAACAGAGAAAGAACTTCACATCTTAGTCAACAGATGTTTAATTTTTCACCTCTGCAACGTTTACCTGGAGAAGGTTGGTGCTGTCAGTCTCAGTTGTTGTTCACCTCTACATAACTGGTCAATGCTTCTATTTATTGTGGGAGTTGGAATGTCTTGGAAACAAAGGCAGATCCTGAGTGTGTGAGGAGTAGGGGTTCATGCTCTTAGTCTTCTGTATAAGTAAATGTTTGGGGCAATCACAGAGCAGGCATTTACAGGAGCCTCCTTTGCCCACTGGGACCAGATTCCCTGAGAGCCTCATTAGGGACAAGAAGAACATAATTGTCCCACCTAATTTTGGCCCCTTTGGACCAAACAGTGATGACATACAATATTATCTGAGGTTTAGATGAAACTCTTGGATCAAAACTTAAAGATATTAGAAATGGAGCCATCCTGATACAGATAAATTGCAGAGAAAATACCTTGGAACCACAAACCTCCTCACCTTGTGATCCAGTCCTGTGCCCATAGATGTGGAAATTCTGCTATGAAATCCTTTGCATTATCACTTCCTTTGTTCAGACACGGGGCTATTCCCTGTTTTCTGTGCAGCCCTTGCTTTCTTATGCCTGGTCATCTTGTGAGATTAGTGATGCTGCATGTTTTCCATTTTACAAGAGGAAACATTGAGAGCACATTACTGAGATGGGATTAATTCATGAAAATGTTTGGGGTCAGGTGCAGTGGCTCACACCTGTAACCCCAGCACTTTGGAAGGCCAAGGCGGGAGGATTGCTTGAGGCCAGGAGTTCAATACCAGCTTGGGCAACATAGCAAGACCCCATCTCTACAAAAACGAAAACAAGGAAACAAACAAAAAATATTCATCTGGTAACAGTGCCCCAAATCATGACTCCAAGCCAGCTAGTGAGGACACCAGTGCTGCTGCCACCAAGCACTAGATGCTGCAGCTTGCATTTCTGATGCACCTCTCATAGACATTGACTGCTACCCCTAGCATTACCGTCATCACACTCCAGGAATCCATCTCCCTACAATGGCTGCCACTGCCAGAGCAAGTTCCTCCTGGTCCCTCCTTCTCTATGTCAAATGCAGGGCAGGTATATCTGATGAGCTGATAGCCTGTCGCTTACTCTCATTCTAGTTCAAAGGGACACTCAGGAGCAAGTTTCTGGTGTACTTATTTCTATAGTGGGAGGCAGGCTCTCCTCCCAACAACAACTATAAAGTAGGGGACTCTACAAACTTTGGAAGTGGGCCCAGATGCTGGGAAACCACAAAGTCTGACAAATGTCCACTGGAATCACCCCCTGGCTTTCAGTATTAATAAGCACACCTCTTTTCCAAAACACACCCTCCTGAAAATGTTAGGATGGATCCTCACATAATGCAAGTATCCCTTACAGAACTGAAAGCCCCACTCACCTGTCCTCAAAAGAGGGACATTCAAAGGTGAAATTAGTAGATAAAAAATACATGGCATAGCAGAGACAAAAGTATGGTAAGATAGACAAAAGAGAAATTGAAAACCAGAATTATTTCTTTTTTTTTTTTTTTTTTTTTTTGAGACAAGGTCTCACTGTCACCCAGGCTGGAGTGCAGTAACATGATCTCGGCTCACTGCAGCCTCCACTTCCCAGGCTCAAGGGATCTTCCCACCTCAGCCTCCTGAGTAGCTGGGGCTATGGGCACCACCACCCCTGGCTAATTTTTCTATTTTTAGTAGAGACAGGTTTCAACATGTTGGCCAGCCTGGTCTCAAACTCCTGACCTCAGGTGATCCACCTGCCTTGGCCTCCCAAACCACTGGGATTACAGGTGTGAGCCACCAAACCTGACCTCACCCCACTATTCTTTCCCCTGAGCGTTTTTGTGACCCAGCCTTTATGCTTGACTGTTGCAGAGGACATGTAAAAGGAAGATGAGGCCAGTGAGTCTTCACCCTGGCTGCATATGAGTCACTTGAGGGTTTTTTCTTTAAATCTCAAGTATTGGGGCCCCACCTTGAGAGATTCTGATTTATTTGCTCAGTGTTGGGGCCTGGACATCAGTATATTGAAAACGCTTCCTAGGCGACTCTAATATGCAAATCCACGTGAATATGTGTCCCCCGGAAAGACCACCTACAACAGCAACATGGAGCTGGGTTCAGAATAATTCAAAAGTTGGTCATTAAGAAGTCTTGGGAGTCTCTCTGAATCTGCTGTGATTCTGAGGGGTGCCCAATGTATTTTTTAAAAAAGAAGTCTCATAATTTGATATATACAACAGGGTTACAGGTGAATTTGAGTCCATTAACAAATAACCTTTTTTTTTTTTTTTGAGATGAAGTCTCACTTTATCTCCCAGGCTGGAGTGCAGTGGCATGATCTCGACTCACTGCAACCTCCACTTCCCAGGCTCAAGGGATCTTCCCACCTCAGCCTCCTGAGTAGCTGGGGCTATGGGCACCACCACCCCTGGCTAATTTTTCTATTTTTAGTAGAGACGGGTTTCATCATGTTGGCCAGCCTGGTCTCAAACTCCTGACCTCAGGTGATCCACCTGCCTTAGCCTCCCAAACCACTGGGATTACACCATGCCCGGCCTTTTTCCTCATTTTAATAGTAAAAACACATCCCTGAGTGGAGATTTAAGATCTAATGAGACATGCAACATGTAAACAAACATTCACAGCTACAGCACGTGAGCACTGAGAGGACCACACAGAACTTGCTTGCTAGTAACACCTCTCCCACCTCCTTACGAATGACCATGTAAGACTCCCATAAAGGGAGTCTCCCTTGTGCCAGTCTTTGCTGTCTCATTGTTACAAGCAGCCTGCCCTGAATTCCCTCTCTCTTAGGATGTACTGTATATTCTGCACCTAACTTTCAAAATATTCTTTTTCTTTTGCAAGAAATTACTCTATGCTGCGTTTGTTTTGCTGTGTGTCTCTTGTTTAAATTCTTTTAAACCAAGAATACAAGAACCAGCATATCACATTAATGGTCAACACTAGCACTTTGGGAGGCCGAGGTGGGAGGGCAGCTTGAGCTTAGGAGTTTGAAACCAGCCTGGGCAACATAGCAAGACCATCACCACACCAGGCTAATTTTTAATTTTTTTGTAAAGGTGAGGTCTCATTATGTTGCCCAGGCTGGTCTCGACTGGTCTTGAACTCCTGGGCTCAAGCCTCCCAAAATAATGGGATTACAGGCTTGAGATACTGCGCCCAGCTCTTTAATATCTTTTATTATATATCATTATTATTATTATTATTTGAGGTAGGGTCTCCTTCTGTTGCCCAGGCTGTAATACAGTGGTGTGAACACAGCTCACTGCAGTCTCAACCTCCCAGGCTCAGGCAATTCTCTCTTCTCAGCCTCCTGAGTAGCTGGGACCACAGACACATGCCACTGTGTTCGAGTAATTTTTAAATTTTTTTTTTTAGAGGCATGAACTCACCATGATACCTGGGCTGGTCTGGAACACCTGGACTTAAGTGGTCCTCCCGCCCTGGCCTCTCAAAGTGCTGGGATTACAGGCATGAGCCACTGACCCCACCGTCTTTAATGGGTTTTGTTTTTGTTTTTGTTTCCGTTTTTTGAGACAAGATCTTGCTCTATCACCCAAGCTGGAGTGCCGTGGAGCAATCACAGCTCACTGCAGCCTCAACCTCCCGGGCTCAAGTGATCCTCCCATCTCAGCTTCCAAGCCCAGCTAATTTTTGTATTTTTTGTAGAGATGGGGTTTTGCTCAAGCTGATCTTCAGCTCTTGGGCTCCAGTGTTCTTCTGCCCCACCTCCCAAAGTGTTGGGATTACAGCCATGAGCCACCACGTCCACTGCTGTGATTTCTTAAGGGTAAACACAAAGGATCAGAAGACTATATGATTTCTACCAGGCAGGACCTCACCACTACCCTTTCACCTGAAGTACAAAGTCACACTTTTGTTTTCTTTCATCTCCTGCCAGCTGCCACCATCAGCTCCAATGCAGACCAGCTCCAGGAGAGCTGCCTGTTCCCTGTCCCAGCTTGTATGTTTGTACAGACCTGTGTTGATTCCCCTAAAACACCCATGTTCAGCAAACATTTCCCCTGCTTAAGGGGTTAAGCGCGTCCTCTCTCTGCATGTGTGATTCCCACCACCAACAGGGGCAACATGTCAGCCTGCTTGCCTCTGCCAGATGGCATACTGGCTATTTCTTGCCTTCAGAATCCAGTGAAAACACTCACTATTCCTGGGTCTCCACCTGCCAGCCTCCAGATTAGAAGCACACCGTCAGCTCTCCGGAGTCTCCAGTTTGCCAGCTCACCCTGCAGACTTGGGGACCTGTCAGCTCCATCTGTGTGAGCCAGTTCCTTATCATCTCTCTTTCTCTACTCCCCTCTCTCCCTCTGTCTCCCTCTCCCTCTCCCTTTCCCTCTCCTTCTCCTTCTCTCTCCAGTTGCATGTAAGCATGTAGTCAGACCTAGGCCTGTACTCTCGGAGCAATTGGTCGCCAGCAGCAGGTGGCTCTGGAGCCCTTGACATGTGGCCTGTCCAACTTGAGATGTACCTAAGAGGAAAGCATGCCAGATTTTGAAGCCTTAGAATGAGAGGAAATGTGACATAATGCAGTTGGTCAAATAAAATGTATTATTAAGATTAATTTTGGGCTGGGAGTGGTGGCTCGGGCCTGTAATCCCAGCACTTTGGGAGGCTGAGGCAGGCGAATCACCCGACGTCAGGAGTTTGGAACCAGCCTGGCCAACATGGTGAAATCCCGTCTCTAGTAAAAATACAAAAAAAAAAAAAAAAAAAAAAAAAAAGAATTAGATAGGCATGGTGGCAGGCACCTGTAATTCCAGCTACTTGGAAGGCTGAGGCAGGAGAATCTCTTGAACCAGGAGGCAGAGGTTGCAGTGAGCCAAGACCATACCATTGCACTCCAGCCAGTGCAACAAGAGCAAAACTCCATTTCAAAAAAAAAAAAAAAAAAAAAAGATAAATTTCACCGCCAGTCATGGTGGCTTACATCTGTAATCCCAGAACTTTGGGAAACCAAGACAGGAGGATCTCTTGAGCCCAGGAGTTCAAGACTAGCCTGGGCAAAAATAGTGAGACCCCATCTTCACAAAAATAATTTTAAAAAATATTAGCTGGGTGTCGTAGTGCACGCCTGTGGTCCCAGCTACTTGGGAGGCTGAGGTGGGAGGATAGCCTCAGCCTGGGAGGTCAAGGACATAGTGAGCTGTAATTGCATCACTGCATTCCAGCCTGGGCAACAGAGGGAGACCCCATCTCAAAATAATAATAATAATAATAATAATAATAATTTTACTTTAAAACTTTTAATTGGCCGGGCACAGTGGCTCACACCTGTAATCCCAGCACTTTGGGAGGCTGAAGCGGGTAGATCTTGAAGTCAGGAGATTGAGCCCATTCTGGTCAACATGATGAAACCTCGTCACTACTAAAATACAAAAAATTAGCTGGGCATGGTGGTGCGCGCCTGTAGTCCCAGCTACTCAGAAGACTGAGGCAGGGGAACTGCTTGAACCAGAAAGGTGGACGTAGCAGTGCACCGAGATTGGGCCACCACTGCATTCCAGCCTGGTGACAGAGCAAGACTCCGTCTTAAAAACAAAACAAAACTAAACTAATGGCCCTCATTAGATTGGGTTGTCTCTTTCCATCGATCTGTTTATATGGATCTCCTAAGTCTTGCTAAACGTTATTAACCTTCATCTGAAACCTTTCACTGGGCACAGACTTGAGAGTACTCAGTGTCTCACTCTTCACTGCAGCCTAGGAAAAGAAAGCATGCGCCCAACGTGGGGCTCGAACCCACGACCCTGAGATTAAGAGTCTCATGCTCTACCGACTGAGCTAGCCGGGCTGCCTGGTGACACTTCCTGATAATGGAATGTGTGCTTACCACTTGACATGAGCATAAGGATGAAGTGGGGAGTGCCACCAACTGTTCACTGGGTCCTGACCTTCCCAGGAGAAGCAAAAGTCAGCCAGGAGAAACCTAACCCATGTGTCCTGGTGGCAGGTGGCACAGAGACTCTGAGGTCCTGGAAGCCCCAGGCTGGGCCTCAGTGACCAAACGCATCCCGTGGGGCTGCTCACCCACTACATCTCACCCTATGTTCTCGGTCCCAAGGGGCACCCAGACATATCCGAGGCCACATTGCCCAATAAAGTCATTCATGCGTTCAAATATTTATTGAGTGCCTACTATGTGACAGGCACTGGGGATATAGCAGTTAACAAAACCCACTTTTATGGAGAAAGAGTGAATAAAAAAAAGTAAAAAAAAAAATGGACTTTTAAAACAGAAGAAGAAAGGGGGCAGATTCCAGATCAGAGGCAGTTGCAGGTCTTCACTTCCATTTCGTTTTTCACTGGGATGGATGCCGCATTTGAAGCCAGCGTGTCATTTAACCCACACTCCAGTCACAGTAGCTGTTTTTTGTTTGTTTGTTCCTGTTTTGCCTGCTCTTCTTTCTTTCTTTCTTTCTTTCTTTCTTTCTTTCTTTCTTTCTTTCTTTCTTTCTGTCTGTCTTTCTTTCTTCTTTCTTTCCTTCTTTCTTTCTTCTTTCTTTCTTTCCTCTCTCTCTCTCTCTCTCTCTCTCTCTCTCTCTCCTTTCTTCTTTCTTTCTGTAAACGCAATTAGCACACTGTCTTTTTAGGGAGGATTCTCTCCTGTTTCAGTAGCCGCCTCTCTTTAAAGGAAAGAAGGAAGGGAAGGAGGGAGGGGGAGGGTGGGAGATGCGGGTCTGAGATTAGGTCTAGGGTGCGGCGCTCTGAGCAAGAAGCGCCCGCCTGGGCCGGGATGCGCTTCCCAGAGCCCTGCTGTCATCTCTTTCCTGGGGACACGTGGCTTTCCCCCACCAGAGCGCTCACTGAGTCACACCCCAATCTGGATAGCACTTGCTCCGCCCCAAATCCTGGACCGATGCCAAGACTCCACTCAGGAGGTCTTTCACTCCCAGGAGGAACTATCAGAATTCACAGAAGTAGGGCAGTAGCTCACGCCTGTAATCCTAGCACTTCGAGAGGCCAAGGCAGGAAGATCACTTGAGCCCAGGAGTTCCAGCAGCCTGAGCAACATAGGGAGACCTAAATCACTCATGATCATAAACCAGATTAAGTCCACGTGATCATCTGCCCACCTCACTTCCAATTCTGCAGGTGCCCCTGCTGAAATTCCAAAAGAGACTTCTGTTTTCTACCTTTCCTGTTTACCTTTGACCTGCAAATTTTTCCGTTTTTCTAGAATCTCTTTTTTTCTCCCCTCCTCTCCTCTGGCCAACTGCCAAGAGCCTTTGGCACTGATCATACACAAACATCTGGGGCCTAGGAGCCGCTGCTTGTTTTGTAAAAAGTGTATCACACACCTCTTCCGTGGGGGATGTCCAAGTCAACCAGGATAGATTGAATGATCTTTTCTGAGGTTGAGCAACATTAATGAAACAAAATGTATGCAATTCATCTCCTATTCATGGTCGTCCCCCTTCCCCTTTTTGAGCAAAACTGCTGTAATAAAACATCCTTGTACATACATTTTACTTTTATTTCTTTGAAATGGAGTCACAGGGGTTGAACTTTTGGGTTAAAGAGGTGTGTAGAGGGCTGGATGAGGTGGCTCAGGCCTGTAATCCCAGCACTTTGGGAGGCCGAGGCAGGTGGATCATGAGGTCGGGATTTAGAGCCCACCCTGGCCAACATGACGAAACCCCATCTCTACTAAAAATACAAAAATTAGCTGGACATGGTGGTGCATGCCAGTAATCCTAGCTACTCAGGAGGCTGAGGCAGGAGAATGGCTTGAACCCAGAAGGCAGAGGTGGCGGTGAGCCGAGATCGCACCACTGCACTCCAGCCTGGAGACAGAGCAAGACTCCCTCTAAACAACAACAACAACAACAACAACAACAACAAAAGAGGTGTGTATACCAGGGTTGCTTTCTAAAACAAAAAGTCAAACAAAACAAAACAAACAGGAAATCAGCTTCCCTTTCCCACTTATATATATATGAAAACTGTACATTGCTTTTTCTTGTCCCTTCGGTGTGGAGAGAGTAAAATCTTCACTAGTCTCATCCTAGAGAGACAGAGATTATGTGTCTTTGAGTTTGATGGTCTGTTTTTCTTCCCAACTCATACCTGCTTCCTATTTTTGTGAGTAGACTTGTTCTACCTGTGCATCTCTATGCTTTGTCATTTTTAAAAGGTCACTGGACAAACAGGAGTGAATGTTACCTTACCCCAGGTGGGACTCGAACCCACAATCCCTGGCTTAGGAGGCCAGTGCCTTATCCATTAGGCCACTGGGGCAGCTGTCGAATTCTCCACTGAGAGTATTAAAAGAGAGTAACTCACCGTGGGTGGCTGGAAAATGACCTTAGGATTGGTTTGGGCATTTATTCAAGAAAGTATGCCAGCTTGTGCAACACAGTGAGATCCTTTCTCTACAAAACAAGGTCAGGAGTTCAAGAACAGCCTGGGCAACGTAACAAGACCCTGTTGCTACAGAAAAATGGAAAAAAGTAGGCGGGGTGCGGTGGCCTATCCATTGTCCAGTGAGATCCTGGGTGACGGACTTGAGAGCCTGTCTCAAAAAAAAAAAAAAAAAAATGGCTTATTTGAGTTGTGGCAACACAGCAGCCTCCATTACGGTCGCCGGGGACGCCTTAGTGAGCGAGAGAAAACTCCCAGTACTCGCGGAGCTCTGCAGGCTGCGCCCTCGCACCCTCCGCACTGTCCTCTCACACGTGGTTTCTGCTCCTCCAGCCCGTATAGGCTTCGCAGAGCTCGACTCATCTGATCCTCCAGAAAGGAGCCCGAAGGAACTAGATTTTCCTTCGGAGTCGGAGAGCAGTGGAGGAGCTTGGGCTGGATGGATCGGTGGAGCATTGAGCCTTCATGTGAGGCCCTTGACAGCCCGGCTGTGTGTTTGATAAACGTCAGGTCCTCCTGGGGCCCAGCTCTTGAACAAAAGATCCCGCAGGGGCCGGACGCACTGGCTCACGCCTGTAATCCCAGCACTTTAGGAGGCCAAGGCGGGTGGATCACTTGAGGTTAGGAGATCCCAGCCTGGCCAATAAGGCGAAACCCGGTCTCTACTAAAAATACAAAAATTAGCCAGATGTGGTGGTTCCCCCAACTACTCGGAAGGCTGAGGCAGGAAAATCGCTTGAATCCGGGAGGTGAAGGCTGCCGTGAGCCAAAATCGCTCCACTGCACTCCGGGATACAAATCGCTTGAGCCCGGAAGGCAGAGCCTGCAGTGAGCCGAAATCACTCCATTGCAGACAACGCGGGACAGACACCCCACCGGACCCTCAGAAGCTCAATTGCAAGCTCAAGTCAGAGCCCTCTTAGCAGTCCCCTCCCCACCCCCGCGCCGGCACCCCGGGGCCAAGCGCCACGACTCAGAGTTGGGAAAACGTCCGGGACACGGAGGAGGCCCGTGAGATTCCATCCTGGACCTCGATTACCCCTGGGGGCTCGGCGTGAGAGGGGAAGCAAAGCACCAGACAAAACCCTCTCCTTGAGGCTGCCCAAAGCCGACGCCCCCGGGATCGTGAACAAGACCCCTGGAATCCACTGTGACTGTCATTTACCCAGTTGTAAAAATTCAGCAGAATTGGAGCTGCTCAAGATACTCATCACACCAAGGGAGCTTCCGGGACTCAGAGATTCGTGCAACAAGACGATCTATCAAACAGTTCATATTCTAAATTTCCCCAATAACTTTATATTTTATATATTGAAAGAAAAAATCCAGGACCGAATGCGGGACCGCACTTCACATTTAGTTGTGTCTTCCAGTCCCCTTTAGTCCCGCCTGCCCTGGAAATCCGGCCACAGGTCCAGAAGATAAAGTGGCGGTGATGGGGCTCGAACCACTCTTCCTTACACTGGAGAGGAACCCACTGGGCAGTTCAGAGCAAAGCAACCCAGCCGCGGGTAGAGGAGCGTCACTGAGAGGGGCTAAGGCTCTGCGACGAGCTCCTGGTTTGGGGGATGTGCTTCGCCCTTTGGATAGGCGAGCTCTCTACTTAAACTAGTTTGCACTTTAGCGGAGGGAGGGAGGAACAGGAGGCCCAGGCTTCTGCGGGCGGAGCTCTGCTCCTGACTGGTTCTGGGTCACCGCCCCTCTTTCATCTGTCCAGGCCCAGGGGATCTGGGAGGTGGTACAGCAATGAAACGAGGCAAGCGAACTGGAGCAGAGGACAGCCGCAAACGGCACCAGACCAGCCCTGAGGAGCGCGCTGAGACTGGACGATAGGCAACCACCAGCTGCAAGCGCACGACCTGGAGCCAGACACGTTTTATTATTTTTTGTTTTTTTGTTTGTTTTGTTGTTTTGTTTGTTTGTTGTTGTTGTTTAGACGGAATTTCACTCTTTTCACCCAGGCTGGAATGCAGTGGCACAACCTTGGCTCATTGCAACCTCCACATCCCGGGTTCAAGCAATTCTCTTGCCTCAGCCTCCCAGGTAGCTGGGATTACAGGTGCCTGCCACCCTGCCCGGGTTAATTTTTGTATTTTTAGTAGAGACGGGGTTTCACCATGTTGGCCAGGCTGGTCTCGAACTCCTGACCTCAGGTGATTCGCCCACCTCAGCCTCTCAAAGTGCTGGGATTACAGGTGTGAGCCACTGCACCCGGCCTAGACCCTTTTAAAAAAATGTTAATGAGGCTGGGGGCTGTAGCTCACACTTGTAATCCTAGAGCTTTGGAGAATGGAGGTAGGAGGATCACCTGAGCTCGGGAGGCGGAGATTGTAGTGAGCCAAGATCCCCACTCCAGCCTGGGCGACAGAGTGAGAACTGTTTATAAAGAGACCAAGCCAGTTGTCATGCAGAAAATCCCACAATCTCGATTTTTCTCATTGTTTTCTTATGATTAGATTCAGGTTAAATATTTTTGGCAAGAATGCTGCACAGGATGAGATGTGTTCCCCCACCCCTGCCCCACCCCCTTCCCTTCCTGCCCCATGGCACGTGTCAGAAGGCACTGAGTCCATTGTTGGTGGATTAACCTGGACCCGACTGAGTGATTGCTTGGATAAGGAATACTGGACTTTGAAATTCCCTAGTAACATGTTAGCATCACCCGAATAGCGTCCTTGCACAGGGACGCTAAGTTCGTTTAGGACATTTGTTAGGTTTCTTTGTAGCAACTTGATCGTCTCCATTCCTGCTGTAAAGGAATTAGAAATGGTTACCCTCAAGAAATCAAGCCTGACAGCGCCAGGAGGCTCTAGGCTAGAGGGGAGCTCCAGCCCCAGCCGCGACCCCAGGGCACCGTTGCCCTTTGTGGGGGGAGGGAAGAGAGGAGCCTTTGCCTTTTATGGAAATGAGCTTTCTGGATTGGAATTCAGAACCCCTCTAGGGACCAAAGTCAAACCCCACTTGGACTCCCACTCACCAAGAAAGGGGCCTCCGCACAGCTGGGTGTCCTGATGGTGTGGACCCCAGGGCTCAGTAGCCGGGCCTGGGCTCTAGGGAACCTATTTCCACCTGGGTCGCCCAAGTTTGGTGAAAAGGAAATGGAGGAAGGAGGAGAAAGGACCTGGAGGGGAAAAGGGGAAGGAGGGCCTCGGAGGCTGACTCTAAGCGCCTTCAACCCAACCTCCCGGGTCCAGTCTAGGCGTAGGAACTGCTGGGCGCTTAGCGAGGGGTTGAGTCTCACCAGAGTAAATCCTGGACTTGAGCCCTTGAACCTTCATAGCTGTGGAAAGCCGAGGTCTCCTTGGACTCCCCTCCCGAACGCTCTGAGCTGGACCTAGCGCCCTACCCTGGGATGTCCGCATCCCTGCGGACCCCCAGGGCTCCAATTAAAAGTTTAATGTTACTGGGCAAGGCAGCTCACGCCTGTAATCTCAGCACTTCGGAAGGATCGCTCCAGCCTGGGCGACATAGGAAGAAAACCTCCGCACCTCCTGCCCCCCTACCCTAGTCTTTATAATATATGTATAAAAAATAAAGTTTAAAGACCTCAGGAACCAGTTTGAGCCTTTTAAACATTTCCTTTTATTCCCTCCTAGGGTGTCGGGTTTCCCTTGGAAATTACAGTTGTCAGAGGTTCTCAAATCTCTACAGAAAGAAATGTTTTGTGAAAAAGTAAGGGCTCAAGAGGACAGGGGCGGTGGCTTACGCCTGTAATCCCAACACTTTGGGAGGCCGAGGCCGGCGGATCATCTGAGGTGAAGAGTTTGAGATCAGCCTGGCCTACATAGTGAAACCCTGTCTCTACTAAAACTACAAAATATTAGCCGGGCATGGTGGTGCACGACTGTAGTTCCAGCTACTCGAGAGACTGAGGCAGGAGAATCGCTTGAACCCAGGAGGCGGAGGTTGCAGTGAGCCGAGATCCTGCCACTGCACTCCAGCCTGGGCAAGAGAGAGAGACTGTCTCAAAAAAAAAAAATAAAAAAAAAAATAAGGGCTCGTTAGGGATTTGAACCGTCGACCTCTCACACCCTAAGTGAGAATCATAAACCTGGACCAACTAGCACAACAGCCTCCTTCTGCTTTTTCTTTCCGGCTGTCGTGGAATCCTTGGAGCGGTATCACTGAAGCTGGCCAAAGCAAAATGAAAGGAGACTGGAATTGCAGACTCGCTCGAAACGGGTAAATTCAACAGGGGTGGGCCAGCGCCCCGGCCCCTCCCCGCGCAGCACAAAGTGGGATCTTCACACCCATCCTGTGGCTCCTCCGCTCTCACCTGCCGCCACCCCTCTGCCCCCAACCTGCCCGTCCCGGCGCCGCCTTTGGTCACTTCACGGACAATCCTCGCTGCTGCGAGCCTGCGGGGACCAAAATTCAATGATTGAGGGAATATATTCACAGAGCTGCCTATATTCACAGAGCTGCCCTAAAGGTCTCTTGATATGATCCGGTTGGAACGCCCTACTTGGAAGGGTTACACTGCGCAATGTGGCACCCAGTAGTGTTCATTAAACGCTGACTGTTTCCAGAACTCCAAGGTATAAGGAAGAAAACAAGTCGCCCAACACGAGGCTCGAACCCAGACCCTCAGATCAAGAGTCTCATGTTCTACTGACTGAGCTAGCTGGGCCTCCCCAAGAGTGGTTTGTGTCAAGTAATTGGTGGGGTAGTCTGAGACTAGTAGAAATTAAGTGAGGTAACGAATCAGCCCCAGAAACCAGGACACACTGGGGGTCCCCCATAACAGGCTCAGTTCCCCACCGACACCCCCACTGGTGCAAGACTTTGCTCACCACCCTGTGATCTCCCATAAATTGAGGTGACCTGACAGTTTCCTTTGGCATCCCTCCGGCCAAAATCTGTATTCTCTGCCCTCCGCCGAAATGTCCTCCTTTCAGAAAGAGAAAAACATACCCACACTGCACGCACCTAAAAGAGTCAACGACAAACTTTATTTGAGGCTCCTCGAGTTACAGGGACAGGGGAGTTCTGCTGTGTATCAGCCAAGTTAACCCTTTCTTGGAGCTGCAGACAGAATGCCCGAAGCTCACTGGGAGCTCGCAGAAGCCCTCGCAGATGCAGGTGCCGCTCGCCCTGTAACCTACCATGACGTGCATCCAGTGGTTCCGTTTCCATTACTGTGTGCTTTTTATATCTAGAACTATTTGGTTCTTTTTTCAATCTAGAAGGTTGAAAGGAGAGCATTTTACATAGGTTCCGTTGTCAAAGATATTTTCTTTATTGCCTTTTATTTCTTTAGACACAGTAAGAATAGTCGTATTATAATCTGCCTTATAGTCCTTACATCTAAAATATTTGCAATTTTGTTTCTGTTGCCTACTATCCATGAGTTGTTGTTCATGATACCTTGTTTCGTTTGCTCTTTTTTTTTTTTAGGTAGTCTCACTTTGTCCCCCTGGCTGGAGCGCAGTGGCGCCATCTCGGCTCACTGTAACCTCTGTCTCTCGGATTCAAGCAATTCTCCTACCTAGGCCTCCCAAATAGCTGGGATTACAGGTGCCTGCCACCATGCCCACTAATTTTTGTATTTTTAGTAGAGACAGGGTTTTGCCATGTTGGCCAGGATGGTCTCAAACTCCTGACTTCAGGTGATTCACCTGCCTCGGCCTCCCAAATTGCTGGGATTACAGGTGTGAGCCACTGCACCCGGCCTCCTTGTTAATTTTTAAGATGCAGTGTCAATTTTCCTTGTAAATTTCTTTGTGTAGGAAATTCTGTGAGATCTAGAACATAAATGAATTGTAATCTATAGAAGTTAATATATATATACACACACACAGAAGCAAATATATATTATATATATAGAAGCAAAGAATATATATATAGGATATTATATATAGGATATAGAATATATATAGGATAAGAATATATATGATATATACCATATATATTTATGATATATATATACATATTCTTCACTTCTGTAGGGGCCCAAGGGCATAACCAGACATCTGTCACTTTAAATCTTCTGCTTGAGTTTCTTTTCAATTGGTTCTCGAGTGCCCAATATTGGATTATTCATGATTCTTGGTTCATAGTCCATTCTCAAACCCAGCATCCCCAACTAAAACGAAGGCCCTGCCAATAGAACCTGTCCTCAGAGTAGACCAGTCGAGGCCCCAGTCTTGGTGGGCGCTGGGACTCAGGACAGGGAACCAGACCCCGGGTTCAGTCCCTACTCTTCCAAAACTAGGAGGAGGAAGCACAGGAGCCCCAGGAGGCTACACGCAGGTGAGGAGTGATGGGATGTGGGGAAGGAGAGGCCTCTGGACCTCAGATACAAACGCCCATACTCCATCTCCTCTGCTCAAGTGCCCGGCTCCCTCTCTCATTAAGACTGTGACTGCTAGAGCCAGGGATAGTGGGTGGGAGTCCCAGTCTGGACCTTTTAAGGCTCTGACTGTAAAGATTCGGCTCCTATTGTATATAGGGACTTGTCTCTTCTTTAGTGCCTCGAATTTGCACCGACAGAAGTGGCTTTAAAAACAACAACAAAAAACAAACGACAAAAAAATAGCTTGTCAAAAGGGCGCTGGTGACACTGGTGACAGGACTCCAGATGAATTTTAAGAAGAGATAGTGAGATAGTAGGCAGCGTCAACATAGTTTGAGACCTTTGTACAAATCACCTTCGAAGGGCATCCATGTCCAGCGCTGAGGTCTCTCGGCCGAGCGGAATCCAAAAAAGAGCAGGAAACGACATTTCCTGGACCAAAAGTTGGGCTCGTCCGGGATTTGAACCCGGGACCTCTCGCACCCTAAGCGAGAATCATACCCCTAGACCAACGAGCCATGCAAATTGCAGCTTAAGATTGTCTTTGTGGGCGTTCTAGCATCCTGGAGCGGTAGGGGCGGAGCCAGCGGAACCCAGTGAGTAGACCAATTTAAGACCCAACTGGAAGGGACAAGTTCAAGGGCAAGTGGGTGAGGCGGCAGCCTCCCCACAGTCGCACAAAATGAGGAGCACCCCTGGAGCCCCCATAATCCAGGAGCGCCCTGGGTCCTCCCCCGCCGCCGCCACTCGGCCCTGGGCTGGGGATCCGCGTGGCGCAGTGAGGATCTCCAGCTCCTGCAGGATATGGGGACCTCCCAATAGCGGGCAGCGACTCCACTGAGGGTCCGCAAACGGCGATCACTGGACGCCCGGCTTGGAACGCTGCAGTCCTGCAGCGTGGCGCCAATGGGTGGTCAGTAAAGGCCTGCCGAGTGCACTAGGCACTAGTCACCAGGCCCCTTACCTCGCCGCACCACACGCTTCTCCGGCTCCGGTCCTCCCTTCTCAGGGGAAGCCAAAACCCAGAAAGCGAGTTTCTGATGTGGGCCTCGAACCCTAAAGGCTGACGCTGAGAGTCACTTTGCTCCACCGATTGAACCAGCGTAACAGCGCCCGCGAGGCCTCAAGCGCCCAGGATGGCTGAGCCCTTGGGGAAGACGGCTCAGCACACCCACCACACTGTGCACCAGGGGAGATTCAGCTATAAGCCCCCTTCCCCTTCACTGCGTCGAGCTGGCGGGACCTCCGGTCTCCAGAACGTGGGGAGGACGAAGAATGTAGCCCTCGGGGCAGCAGAGGCCGCGTCCAGGCGTCGGGCGTCGGCTCCGGGGCACCCTTTTCTGTCCCCCTGCCCTTCTGTGTGTCCAGATTTCACCCGACCCCCAAGAATCGGGCAGATCCGGGCTGAAAGGGCCTCCTCCTCCCCTCCGGATCCAAGCCGCGAATTTCTTGTCTCTCAGTGGGAATGCCCCAGGGCCTGTGCTTGGAGACCGGCCCGAGACCCCCATCCCGTCTGGGCCCACTGAAGTGCTGCCCGCGGACGTCCAGGCTTCCCCTCCTCCCTCCTCTCACTCACTCCCCTCCCTTGTCCCCCACTGCCCGTGTTCTCCTCTTCTCCCAATAAACTGCAATTTAAGCGAGAGTAGGGCTCACCTGGGACTGGAGCCACCAGCCTCTCGAACCCTTCGAAAAATTGATGCACCTGGAGCGACCAACGAGCCCGGCGCACTCTTTCTTATTCTAAATAATCTCCTCCTGCTGCCCGGAGTCCTCTCCTTTAACTGCAGTTGCCGCAGTTGGCAGCGCTGGATCCCATTTCGACCGGTGAGGGATCAAGGTCCGTCCGTCTGCATCCCAGGACCCCGGGAGGTCCCCACTGAGGCTCTGCCAGCAGCAGCCTCCCTCCTCAGCCTTCCTAGTCTCCCTTCCTTGCTGAAAATGCAAAAGGGGAAAAAAAAGAGAAGGCAAAGAGGGATCATCCGAGATTTGAACCCAGGACCTCACACACCCGAAGCGAGAATCACACCTCTAGACCAACGAACCGGTCACTTCTCACCGTTTTTTTTTTTTTTTTTTTTTTTTGTGACGCGTCCTTCTGCCACTGACGCAAAGCGAGACTCTCTCCATCGCCCCAGTAGCTCCATCCTTAGCGCGTGCACCTGCGAATCTGAACTTCTGGGTTCTCGGCCACCCTCAGATTTCCGAGGCAGACTTTATTTCTGCTGGATAAACCAACAAGGTTATCCGCTGAGGTTATGAGCTGGTGATTTAAATGCTGCGCTGATATGAAATACAGGTGATTTATCTATTACTAAGGTAAAAGGGTTTCCAGGCAGGATAGTGATGTCAGAAATCACAAAGGAAATGTACAGATTTTACCCAAGTTTTTAAAACTGCAAATGACAATACAAACAAAATACAATCTAAATGACAAACCAAGGGCGTGTTACTGGGCCACATAGATCTCAAGTCCTTTAAAAATATATAGGCAAATTTTTAAAAGACATTTACGAAAAGAAAAGAAATGAAGGTCTATGACAGAAACGGCTTCATCTTCCTTACCTGGGCCTATGGAGCGTAAACGCTGCTTGTCACAGCCTCTCTGGCAGGCAAGTGTAGTCATCGCCTGCCCCTAAGGGCCATAGGTGGAAAACAACTGAGCCTTGAAGTGGAGGCTGAAGAAGAAGAGATTGTCCTAGAGCTTGCATAAGAACAGTTTCAGGACCCAGAAACTGGAAACATTGGATCTCTGTGACAAAGTTTGCCTAGCAGAAGTATATGGTAGAATGGGTGTGTCTGGAGGCTGGTGTGAGGCGTAACAGGCAGCCGGGCCCCTGCTTCAGTGACTTTCTTGAAACTCAAAGGAAGCCAGGGGGAACCCTGCCTACTCACCTGCAAGTATCTCTCCCGGGGTCCTCCCTTCTACGACGTATTGGTTGCTCTGGGACTCACGTAAAAGTGAAGGAGGCTGGGTGTGGTGGCTCCCACTGGTAATCCCAGCGCTTTGGGAGGCCAAGGCGGGTGGATCACTTGAAGCCAGGCGTTGGAAACCAGCTTGGCCAACATGCGAGACCGCGTCTCTACTAAAAATACAAAAATTAGCCAGCCGTGGTGGCGTGTGCCTGTAATTCCAGCTACTCTGGAGGCTGAGGCAGGAGAGTCGCTGGAACCTGGAGGCAAAGGTTGCGGCGAGCCGAGATTGGGCCATTGCACCCCAGCCTGGGTAACAAGAGTGAAACTCCGTCTCAAAGAAATAAATAAATAAAGCCCAATAACACGCCCTTGGTTTGTCATTCAGATTGTATTTTGTTTGAATTGTCATTTGACCTTTTAAAAACTTGGGTCAAAGCTGTACATTTGCTTTGTGATTTCTGACATCACTATCCTGCCTGGAAACCCTTTTACCGTAGTAATAGGTAAATGCAGCTGTATTTCATATCAGCACGACATTTAAATCACCAGCTCATAACCTCAGCGGTTAATCTTGTTGGTTTATCCAGCAGAAATAAAGTCTGCCTCGGAAATCTGAGGGTGGCCGCGAACCCATAAGTCCAAATTCGCAGGTGGGCGCTCTAAGGACTGAGCTACTGAGGCGATGGAATCTGGCTCTGCGTCAGGTACGAAAGCACAAGTGAAAAAAAGAAAACGCAACCTAGCGTCGGCTCGTTGGTCTAGGGGTATGATTCTCGCTTTGGGTGCGAGAGGTCCCGGGTTCAAATCCCGGACGAGCCCTTTAATCTTCTCTTTTTTTCCCCCCTTTTTGCATTCTCAGCCGGACAGGAGACGGAAGCGGGAGAGAGGCTGCTGCTGGCAGATCCTCAGTGGGGACCTGCCAGGGTCCCGGGACGCAGACGGACGGGCCTGAATCGCTCGCCCGCAGTCGGTCCCGTCACCCTAAAATGGGATCCAGAGCTGCCAACTGCGGCAACAAAAAATAGAAGGAGACGACTCCGGGCAGCAGGAGGAGGTTATTTAGAATAAGGAAGAAAGTGCTGGGTTCATTGGTCGCTCCAGGTGCAAAATTTTTCCTAGGGGTTGAGAGCATGGCGGCTTCAGTTCCAGGTGAGCCCTACTCCCGCTTAAAATGGGAGGAATATGTGTGGCGGGGGCGGGAGTGAGGGGAGTGGGGGAGAGATGAAGGGGCCAAGGCCCGGGCATCCGCAAGCAGCACTTCAGTGGGCACTGGCTGGTGGGTGTCTGGGACCCCGTCTCTACCCCAGTCCCCGGGGCCTTCCCACTGAGAGCCAGGAAATTCGCGGCTTGGGTCTGGAGGGGAGGAGGAGGCCCTTTCAGCCCCGATCTGCCGGATTCAGAGACGGGCAGAGAGACAGTAAAGGGTGTCCCGGAACCGCCGCCTGGACGCAGCCTCTGCTGCCCCAAGAGCAGCCTCTTTCGTCCTCCCCACGTCCTGGGGAACGGAGGTCCGGCCAGTTCTCCTCAGTGAAGGGGAAGGAGGTGCACCGCTGACTCCGGCGGGCGCCGCGGCTCTGGTGGAGCAAAGCGACTCTCAGCGTCAGCCTGTTGAGTTCCACGTGGGACGCTCGCTTCTTAGGTTTTGGCTTCCCTGGGGGAGAAGGGAGGACCGGAGCGATAGAAACGTGGGGCGCGGCGAGGTAGGGGGCCTGGTTCCTGGTGCATTCGGCAGGCCTTTGCTGACCACCCATCGCGGCCACGCCGCGAGGCTGCAGCGTTTCAAAGGGGGGCATCCAGTGGTCGTGGTTCGCTGACCCTCAGCGCAGCCGCTGTCCGCTCTTGAGAGGTCCCCATGTCCCTCCGGAGTTCCAGCCCAGGGCTGAGTGGCGGAGGCGGGCAAGGACCCAGGGCGCCCCCGGATTGTGGGGGCGCAGGGGATGCTCCCCATTATATGCAGCGCGGGAAGAAGCGGGAACTCAAGGCTCCTTCCGCACCCACCCTTGAACTTGCGTCTTCCAGGGTACAGGTCCCCTTGCTCTGCTCTGCTGAGGCCTTGCCTCCTGCCCGGAGGACAGGCTGAGGGCCACAGAGAGAAGCCGGAGAGACTAAGTTGGGTGGCTCGTTGGTCTAGGGGTATGATTCTCGCTTAGGGTGCGAGAGGTCCCGGGTTCAAATCCCGGACGAGCCCAGATTTTGGTCCAAAATATCGGTTCCTATCATTCCCTATTTTAGATGAGGATCAGAGATCCAAACAGCTCTGACACATCAGCGCAGACCCAGTCCTTCAGAGTTAATTTGTACAAAGGTCTCAAGCTGTCTGACACCACCCACTGCCACATTTAAAATTTATTTGGAGCTGTCGCCTGACAAGCTATTTTTGTTTGTTTTCTGCTTTATACTACTTTTGTCAGTAGGAACTCACTCGAGGCACTGAAGAAGAGATAAGTTCTCCCTATATACAATAAGAGCAGAATCTTCAGTCAGAGCCTTTAAAGGTCTAGCCTGTGACTTCCACCCACTGTCCCTGGCTCCACTGGCTAGAGACTTAGCGAGAGGGAGCCAGGCACTTGAGCAGAGGAGATGGGCTATAGGCGTTTGTAACTGGGGTCCAGAGGCCTCTCCCTCCCCACATCCCTGACACTAATCACCTGGGTGTAGCCTCCTGGGTCTCCTCTGCTCCCCTGTCCTAGTTCTGGAAGGAGTGCAGACCGAACCCAGCAGCCTGGGTACCGGGATCCTGACTCCCAGCACCCTCCAGGACTGGGGCCTCCTGGGGTCTACTCTGAGGACAGATTCTACTGGCAGGGTCTTCCTTTTTGTTTGAGATGCTGGGTTTGAAAACGCGATATGAACCAAGAATCGTGAATAATCCGATTTTGAGCACTTGAGAACCAATTGGAAAGACTCAAGCAGAAGACTGAAAGTGACTGATGTCTGGTTACACCCTTGGGACCCTGCAGAAGCAAACAATAATTGTGTGTGTGTGTGTGTACAAATACATTTGTATTCCAGATCTCACAGAATTTCTTACACAAAGAAATTTACAAGGAAAATGAACACTGCAGCCTAAAAATTAACAAGGAAACAAGGTACCATGAGCAACAACTCATGAACAGTAGGCAACAGAAATAAAATTGCAAACATTTCAGATGCAAAGTATATCAGATACTTTATAATACAACTATCCTTACTGTGTCTAAAGAAATAAAACACAATAAAGAAAATATCTTTGACAACAGGACCTCCAACCTTCTAGACTGAAAAAAGAACCAAATAATTCTAGAGATAAAAGCACACAGTAATGGAAACGGAACCGCTGGATGCATGTCACAGTAGGTTACAGGGTGAGTGGCACCTACAAGGGCTTCTGCAAGCTCCCAGTGAGCTTGGGGCATTCTGCCTGCAGCTCCAAGGATGGGTTAACTTGGCCAAAACACAGCAGAACTCTTGTGTTCCTGTAACTCGAGAGGCCTCAAAAAAAGGTCATCATTGACTCTTTAAGTGGGTGCAGTCTGGAGACCGTTTTCTCTTTCTGATAAGAAGGGCATTTCGTCGGAGGGTATAGGTTGGGAAAACTCAGATTTCTGCCAGCAAGGTGTCGAAGGAGACTCTGGCGGGTCACCCCCATTTATGGGAGACTTTGGGGTGAGGAGGGAATTCCTGCACCAGGGAGGGCATTGGTGGAGAACTGAGCCTGTTGTGGGGGACCCCCAGTGCACCCTGGTTTCTGGGACTGATTCATTACCTCACTTGGTTTCTTCCACCATCCTTAGACTACCCAGCCCATTTTCAAATACAGAAAACTGTCTGCAGACAAACCTGGCTAGCTCAGTTGGTAGAGTGTGCAACTCTTAATCTCAGGGTTGTGGGTTTAAGCCCCATGTTGGGCATACCTTTTGATTCTATCTCTCCCAGAATCTACCCTTTACCTATAGTGGTAGATCGTCTCCCTGCCGTTACTCAACCAATGCAGACTTGTTGGTACTTTTTTTTTTTTTTTTTTGAGATGGAGTCTCACTCTGTCACCCAGGCTGGAGTGGAGTGGCACAATCTTGGCTCACTGCAACCTCTGCCACCCAGGTTCAAGTGATTCTCCTGCCTCTGCTTCCCGAGTAGCTGGGATTACAGGCGCCTGCCACTGTGCCCAGCTAATTTTTGTATTTTTAGTAGAGATAGGGTTTCACCATTTTGTCCAGGCTGGTCTTGAACTCCTGACCTCGAGATCCACCCACCTCGGCCTCCCAAAGTGCTGGGATTACAGGGTGAGCCACCACGCCTGGCCCCTCAACACTCTTCTAAGCTCTTTACTTATCTAAAGTTGTTTAATTTCACTACTATACTCTTATTATTGCATTTTCAGACAGAATTGAGGAGCTGGGATGGAAACATGGAAACCCAATCAACCTGCTACAGAATGTGCCCTCCCAACCCCAGCAGCTCAGGCAAGGGGACGGCAGGGAAGAGAAGTGCTGCTTGACTTGGTGTCGGCATTCCTGGGGCAGTGAGGTTGATTGATTGATTGATCTGCTGATTGAGACAAGTCTCACTCTGTCACCTAGGCTGGAGTGCAGTGACGAAATCTCAGCTAACTGCAATCTATGCACCCTCGGTTCAAGTGACTCTCCTGCTCAGCCTCCCTTGAGTAGCTGGGATTACAGGCACTCACCACCATGCCTGGCTAATTTTTGTATTTTAGTAGAGAAAAGATTTCATTCTGTAGGTCAAGCTGGTCTTGAGCTCCTGACCTCAAATGATCCACCCACTTTGACCTCCCAAAGTGCTGGGATTACAGGCATGAGCCACCATGCCCAGCCTAGTGCATCCTCTTCTAAACACACAGAGAGGATCATGCTGAACATACTGTTCTCATGACGTCTTTTATCTCTTTACATATAATGAGCATCTTGCCATGCTACTCAAGAAACTAGAATATCAATTTTTCTTTATTGTGGTAAAATTGATATGTAATAAACTGCACATATTGTTAGTGTACAATTTGGGCCAGGTGTGGTGGCTCACACCTGTAATGCCAACACTTTGGGAGACCAAGGTGGGTGAATAACTTGGGGTCAGGAGTTCGAGACCAGCCTGGCCAACATGGTGAAACCTCGTCTCTGCTAAAAATACAAAAATTAGCTGAGTGTAGTGGCATGTGCCTGTAATCCCAGCTACCTGGGAGGCTGAGGCAGAAGAATCATTTAAACCTGGGAGGCCAAGGTTGCAGTGAGCTGAGATCACACCACTGCGCTCCAGCTTTGGCAACAGAGTGAAATTCTGTCTCAAAAAAAAAAAAAAAGTGATTGCCGGCATGTGCCCCCATGGCCAGCTAATTTTGTATTTCTAGTAGAGATGAGGTTTCTGTCCATGTTGGTCAGGTTGATGTTGAACTCCCGACCTCAGGTGATCCACCTGCCTCAGGCTCCAAAAGTGCTGGGATTACAGATGTGAGCCACCACGCCCAGCTTAGTATAATCTCAGAGTAAGCATTTTCTGATGCAAAATATCTATGTAAATCTATGACTACTTTTCTAGGATACAAGCCCTGGGTCGGGCTGGTGGGAATGTAAAATGATCCAGCCACTGTGGAAATAGCCTGGCAGGCAGGTCCTCAAAATGTTAAATACGGAACTACCAAATGACCCAGACATTCCATTCCTTAGTGGAATCCCACTCCTATGCTCAAGGAAATTTAAAACCTATATTCGCTCGCCTCTTCTGGCGCCGGGAGGAGCTGGCGGCCAGCGCCGAGCCGGGCGCGCAGCAGCGGAGCTGGGGCCGGCCCGGGGCCATGGGGGACATGTTCCCGATTTGAGGTGAAACCATGAAGAGAAAATAGAATAATTAATAATGCTTTTCCGCAACCGCTTCTTGCTGCTGCTGGCCCTGGCTGCGCTGCTGGCCTTTGTGAGCCTCAGCCTGCAGTTCTTCCACCTGATCCCAGTGTCGGCAGCTAAGAATGGGGTGAGTAGCAAGAGTCCAAAGAAAATCCTGCCTGACCCTGCAACAGAGCCCCCTGTGACAGACCCTGTTTACGAAGCCCTTCTGTACTGCAACATCCCCAGTGTGGCCGAACGCAGCATGGAATGTCATGCCCCGCATCATTTTAAGCTGGTCTCAGTGCATGTGTTCATTCGCCACGGAGACTGGTACCCACTGTATGTCATTCCCAAAACAAAGCGGCCAGAAATTGACTGCACTCTGGTGGCTAACAGGAAACCATATCACCCAAAACTGGAAGCTTTCGTTAGTCACATGTCAAAAGGATCCGGAGCCTCTTTCGAAAGCCCCTTGAACTCCTTGCCTCTTTACCCAAATCACCCGCTGTGTGAGATGGGAGAGCTCACACAGACA